>JAODTR010033899.1:3188-21181 GCA_025399935.1 Amblyopsis rosae | reverse complement strand
ATCAAAACAGGTGTGTGCAAAGGTGATTGGTCGATGCCTAAACAATACCGTTTTTGTTCTTGCACTCTGCCCTATCCTTATCCTTATCTTCCATTGACATTTTCTTTGGATGTCCATCCATGATGTGGCCCCATGTATTTGGAAGTTGGTTAGAAGCAGCAAGCTGAATTTGGGTGTTATCTGCCCATCTCATCTTGTTTCCTTGTGAAAATATTGACCCTTCCTTCCCTGCCTGTTTACCCAGCCAGCCTTTAAGCGAGGCTGAAGCAAATATCACATGACAACACTGCTTTTCTTAATGGTTCCCTTTATGCAAACATTTGCTAATGGATGCTTTAAACACTGTTCCTCTTATCTGCTGCATACCTTGTTTGCTGTAGAACATTTGATGGGTCACCTTTTTATGTTGTTTTCTTATGTGTATTGTTAGTGTAAGAGATTACAAAACATTTCAGTCTTTGTGTTTTAGTGGAATCTTTCTCAGGAGCAAATGTAAGTTTTCTGTATAGTTCTTGGCCTATACCTTTAATGTTCACACAAACAAAGAAATGATGGTACAAGTATATTTTATATAATTTATTTTCAGATATGAATTAAAATGTTTGGCCTGTTAGTTTATGGTGCATGTTATCCCATTTGTGTCCATTATTATACGACATAATTATTACATTATGACATTATGACAACATATTACAATCATAGTTAAGACATTGTTAAGTATAGATTAAAACCTCAGAAATGCACACTTGACACCATTGTCATGGAAAATATACTTTACTATATGCTCTATCCTCTTTCTGCCCCCCCCCCTTCCTTCCCCACACACACCACAGCTGTCATCTTCCTGGTTCAACATGCTGTGTTTGTACAGCCGTTTGTGTAACGTGTGTGTTCAGAGCACACAATGGTGGTTTGAAGGTGTTCCGTTTCCTCATTTCCCATTTGCTCATGTGACGCTTGTACTGAACAGCAATTTATTGTAGGTTAAATGCCAATATAGTTTTATCAGTACAACCCTAATAAAACAATAAATCCACCAACACAGACCAAGAGAGCGTCGTTATGTTACCCTCAATGTAAGTAGCTTCATGGAGTTCACAAAAGGTAAATCTGGTGGTGTTTTTACTGGAGTAGACGTGGAATGATATGTCAACTGTGTTTGTTGTAATTAGGACTTCTGGGTTGGGAAACACTGGGGGCAGAATAACTGCTTGATTGACAGCCTTGGATTAAGAATGAAAGAGGCACGTTGTTGTGTGGTGGTTGAATGCTTGCATGTATGTGTATTACTGTTGTCACAGCAAAACAGAGTTCCTAAACAGCTTCTTTCCCCAAGTTCAATAAACACAGTTTAACTGCAGCCAGTTCAGCGGTTACTTACCAACACACAATTGGAACGTGAAAATAAACAGACCTGTGTGAACAAAGTTTCCAGTGTCAGATGTGACATTGACACACACACAGGTTTGTGTCGTGTGTGTGTGTGTGTATATATAAAAAGTGTACTGTACATGAGCTTATGACAATGTTTTCAGCATAGCGAAGACAAAACCTGTTTAAATCCCCACTAATCTTTTCCATGGGTGAAAGTTCCACGATTTGTGTGCTATAGCTAAAGAAATAATGTCCTACACAGACAACAGCTACTGTTGAGCATATTTTCCCTGCTTAGGTTGGCCTGTTAGCGAAAATCCTCTCACACCCCTTTTAAAACACACCATGAAAGAGCATGTGTACCCAGTTTAAACACACACATTAATAACAGCTGTAATGGCACTCTTTGTTGAGTGCTCTTGCAGGTTTAACATTGACCCTAGTGTTTAATCTTGCTGCGCTAATGGCCATTGCTTGATACACAAACAAATCTTTAGTCACTGTCAGACACCTCATGCTATTTGGAGGATGAGAGCACTGTTTTATTTGGGAGCCAAGCCATGTGAGTAAAATGGTACACATACAAATATTGGTCTTATTTCCACACACAGTCTAGTTGTCCTCAAATGGGTTACTGTATATCTTATTAATATTGAGCCTTTATAATGTTTACCTACCGTTTGTAATTTTGCTGTACTATGTGACCAGGTCATAATGAAGGAGACATTTTCTTTCCACATTTGACCTATTTTCTCATTCTCTTTCTTTCCTATTGCATTCACACATACATGTTTGCACTTATTGGGTTCTTAAGGTAGACCATGTCTATATCTGAAGTGAATTCCTACAGGTTATCTACTGAAAGACAAACACGGGCCATCAAATAGAAGTGCAGCACACTTACAAGCACTGAAAAAAGGATTGCAGTTTAATATTTTAAATATTGGTGGTTAATGCATCTACATCTACTGGAAATCAAAGATGGGTGTTTTCCCTTTCTTTCTGATATGCCGCCAGTAGATGGCAGTGTGGTCCATGCATTTGTTTGACTGTCGTTTTAAACAGTTTATGCTATCCAGTTGGGAACAGAATGGGAGGGACTTTGACTGTAGACTATTGTCAAAATGAGCAAATTCTCATTAGTGTCTTCTAACACTGTTGTCTCCAGGTCTGACAGTAATCCTCACTTTATCCACCGTTTAATTTAATAAATAATAATACAGTAGTGTACTATTGTATATGAGAATGAAATGTGGTGAGAAATCAAAAATTTGTCTAATCCACACCATGTTTGAGGTTGTTAGTGGCTCCTAACCAACACTTTGAGTAAGTATGAAGGCTTAGTGGTAACAAAGGAAGCAGCATTTGCTTGAGTCTCTTGATGGCATGATGCGTTGCAGGTCCAGTGTATGGATCGTTGAGCTGTTCTTTGGTCATTCCAGATGGGGTTTGACCTTACAACTTTACAAATTGTCCTCTACCACGCCTTCTACACCCAAAGCCTTCACTCCATGTCACAGATCCACAGCTCTGTCTGACTCATGTCTGTGAAGCTAGCTCTTCCAATGGAATGTAAATGACATCATTATGTAATATTCACTCTGTTGCAGTAGCAGTATCCTATTCCACGAACAGCCCCTCCACACCCCCCCCCCTCCCTCCAGCAGACCCCCTCCCAATATGCTCCAGACCTGCCAGTCCCTCATCTTTTTCATGGAGAATATTAAAGAGTTATTAAATTAATCTGTACCCGCTGGTGCGTGTTATTGCAGTGCAGAGATTTGTGGTGTGAATGAAGCTGTTAGGTGGAGCGCTAAGCAGATTTATTAAGAGTGCCAGAGAATCGCCAAATAAACGTGATAACCTGTTATATTTTGCACAAGTGAACACTTTCCCTAAAATTCGTTTACGCTCTAATTATCACTCCCCATATTAGTGTCTTTTTTCCATCCCTTGCTGTCTATCTCTGTTGAGCTATGCCAAGTCTTTGTCTACGGCAATAATATTCCTATTGCTTAGATTGAAATGAAGGCCACAAATCCGGTTTAAGGAAAGTTATATCTATTACAGTATAACTATAGAGACTATAGAGTTTATAGCACACCTGCGGATGCTATAAACTGCAGCTGGTTGATTGCCACAGCTTGCTGACCCCCTTGTCTCACACTGCTGCCAAAATTGATTTGAGTTCTAGTCAATGATTGCTTGTATTGATCGTGTGTAGTATTGAGGGCCTATATGAAGCTGCAGATTCTCTGCTACTGTCTTAGTGAATGTGTTGGTGTGAGAGCAGGGAGCTGTGGGTAGGCCTACACTATGGGGGTCGCACGGCACCCACAATAATATACCGTATGTGTGTTTGTAGGTGTGTAATATCAGAACGGTGAATGTCCACCTTTACCCTGTATATATGTACACTCTCCTGAAATCAGGGGCCTAATATTCACTAATGCCAGAATCCTAGCCCTCATTTACCAGAATGTAGGCTAGCAGTGTACACAAATAATCCAGTGTGAGATTTTTGGGCTCCTTTAGGTCAACAGATTAGCTGGTGCTTTTTATTCTTTATTTATTTATATATTTTTTTGATAAACCTCTAGACAAAGTCTGCTTTCAATTACTTCAGCAAAATCGCTTTACAGGGTCCATGCATGATTAAATATTCATTATGTTAAACTAGGCACTTTCTTTGTATATAAATCCATATTAGATTTGTCTGGCAAGCTGCCTGAAGCCACATGAGATGAATTTGTGGGTAAAAAAAAAGTATATAAAAATGTCTGGACTCCTTAGCAGCCTTTCTCTCGGGTATATTTGTTTTCGTTCTGATGTAAATGACGATTTGTTGATATCTTCCTAGCCCTTTTGTCCGCAGCAGACATTGGCCCTTTCATGATGTGAGTGTTGGAAGTTGCAGTACCTTAGGCATGGGGAAAATAAACGCATGCTAGCAGAGGAGCTACACTAACTAGAGTGCGTGTGTGTCTGTGTGTGCGCGCACACGCCCCCTATCTCTTTCATGCGTGTCCGTGCTTGCGTGTGTAGTACTGTGTTTGGAAAAGCTAGGGCAGGGGGTGAGGAGGGAGGCAATTCCATTTCAAATCAACCCAGCTTCCCTGAAAATATTTACCCAATATTCCTCTTTCCAAGCAAAATTGACCTCTTTGAGTGAACAGATTACTTAAAAGACCTCATGGAAAATGAATTCAGGAGTATTTGACATTCCTGAGTGGATTGGCCAGGGCTGCTTTGCGCGAGCCGCTGTTTATTTGTTTTGTCAGCGCAGGAGGGCTCCACGGTCGTTTTGACTCAGAAGGTATGGGCGTTATCGCTTGTTATGGCCGTCATGAAAGGCTCTGTCTGCTCATACTCATAAATAAGGCAAAAGATGATGCAGCTGTACT
This sequence comes from Amblyopsis rosae, assembly GCA_025399935.1. NCBI lineage: Eukaryota > Metazoa > Chordata > Actinopteri > Percopsiformes > Amblyopsidae > Amblyopsis > Amblyopsis rosae. The sequence goes on along the minus strand of JAODTR010033899.1, from coordinate 16,403 downwards.
AAAAAAAAACCCTGCTACATTTCACTGCCAAACAATATGTTTTATTGTTAGCTTTTGTTATTTTATGGCTCTCCATACCGTCATTTCCAGTGAACCTGGGCCAGGTCTGAGTTCCCTCTCCTTGGTTGGCCAGCCAGCCCAACTAACTTTGGAAGGTGTTGTGCTGTCAAGGAGCAGGGCCAGAGGAGGACATGTATATCAGTCTTGACTGAATCAGACAGACGCTGACCACGGAAATGGGAGAGCCCAACTGGAATAACACCTGAGGAAAGGGAAAATGTAACGGCAAAAACATTGGTTCCACCAACGCAAGGTGGCCAATTCAGCAGGGGAGTGATTCCTGCCTGTCTTGAGAGGCACAATAGGTACAGTATCAAAGCAGGTTATTCATAACCTTTGGACCACCTGTGGGAGGGATATGTGGGTGGCGACAACAGAGAGGGTGTGTAATATTTGTCCAATCAGCTTAATTTACAAAGCATTTACTAAATAATCCAAAACAAATAATGTTAATTGTACTTCTTCCTTAAGAGGAAGTCATATATTCACACACATATTACAAATATACACAAAGGCTTAGTATGTTGTTAGAATGAGCTCTAACACATCCAGACATACAGTGAGTGTATTTTGTAGTAAGTGGATTTTGAGTTGACTTTTAAGTGCTCAGCGTATTCGGCTGTTCTAATGCTTTCTGGGAGACTATTCTACACCTTTGGAGCTGCTACAGAAATAAGCCCTGTCAAGAGAAGGTCTAAGCCAGTACCACGTGATAGCTAGATACCCTAGGGTAGACCTATAGCTATTTTCCTAATTTTCATGCTGAAAGGCACATTTCCCAACAAGAATTATAGAAATAATGTATTCCCCTTAAAACACGTACACTAACACACACACACACTCGTGCTCACATCACCAAGCTAATGATCTCTTAATGGTACTCGCCCACACAACCCATTAATGCAATTCATACAGGACTATGCAAATGAGTACAATCTTTGCAAATGCAGCAGCCAATATTACACTATTATTGTTTACTCTGTGTACCATGTAACGTTTACACGCAGCAAATAGATTCTATGAGCCTGTCCTTTTGTCCATTATAAATAAAATAATGTTTTAAAGACACATTGCAGTGATGTTATTTCAATTAGGTATTTAGTGTACGTGTGACATTTTAACAGAAAAAGCACTAAGCTACACCATCACTCACTAATCAAACTTCATCACTTGGCTTGTATTCTCCTCATCGGCCTGCTGTGTGCGAACATGCAAGGACAGATTAAGACCAGCACATGAAGGAAGCAGGCAATGGAAATGCAATATAAAGAACAATGGAGGAACAAGGGCATGTCCATTATTATAATTAATCTAATGGCAGCTCTGAGAAGGCAGGCTTTGTTAATGGGGCTTGTACAGACAATTAACATAATTGCTCCATTCATGGAAGCGCTGGAACTTGAGGGATGAGCTCAATCAATCCCATAATTATAATTGTCGATAGATTCTGTTGTGAATGACTGGGCAGGCACAAAGGCGGACAAGGGGAATCGCGGGTTATTGATTGAAGGGGAGGTGCTGGGTTGATAAAATGTGACGAAAATGAAAGTTTTGGTCAGGAGACACATGGTGATCCATTCTGCTACGAACTGACCAAACTCACCAGAGTTCATACATTTAATATAAGCTTTGCAATGTGAGGATAAACTGCCAAGCTTGGCTGCCAAATAACTTGTAAGGTATGCACTTTGTTAGCATTTATATTGGTCTGGTCCTCCTGCAATGTTTAATTTCCCTCACGCGTTGCTCCAAGGATACAACTTCTGATGGTGTCAAACCAGAGGAATTACATCCATAAATCACAAAGTGGAAGATGGATTATTTTCACCTGCTGCTCTGCTCTAATGCCCTGTCACACTTTGAACATCAAAGCCAGAATTAATATCAAATCTGCCCTGATAAGGAAAAGCATTTGCACAGGGCATTGCCAAGGCTGACAGAGCCTGGGTCCAAACACACACACACACACACACACACAAACGGCCATGTAAATCTCCATAGGCACATTGCGCCTGTGGGAAACCTAGTCCTGAGTTAGTCCAACACAATAAAGACGCCAAAGGATGGGATAAAATCGCTTGCAATTGCTTGGCCTGCCTTCTCTCCATTCTCTGTGCTTTACCGCCTTCTCTCCACATGTCCTGTCACCACACTGGCTCTGTTTCAATTTGAAGTTGCTGGAGAGTGACTAACACAGAGGCCCAGTCGAGAAGGTCAAACGCTGGCAGCCATTAAACTCACTTGTGTGCGATATTGAGCACTCTGCTTTTTGACCATGTAGTGTTTGATGAGCCACACCATAATGTAATCACTTGCTCCCCAAACCATGGAGGCCTTTGCAAGCAGGGCTTCAAAACATTAGAGGTGTTATGAAATCCTAAATTTAGAAAAAGCCTGTCAGAGAGAGATGGATCGAGCTCTATTTGGCTGAGAGAGAGAGAGAGAGAGAGACAGAGAGAGATGAGAGAGAGTAAGCAAGGGATGGATGGCATGGATGAGTGAAAGTCAGGCAGGGAGATTGAAATCTAATTTTAGGTAGGCTGTCACTGTGAGAGCGCCGGGGCTTCTCGCCTTCTGTAAATGCTTTTGTAGCACATGGAACTGCTTAGAGATGGTGCAAATTGGCAGACGTTAGTGATGTGTAGGCTACTGTATATCTTGCTAAATGTCACTGGAGTAAATGCACACTGAACATTTCAAATAGCATTGGAAATGAGCATTTCTTCCAAGGACATTTGCTGAAGTTAAAATGACATATAGTACATGATTTTGCATTGACCCTTTGAACTCAACCATCTAAAGCGCACAACACAATTTGGCTTGTATCCAGTCCACACTATAACATTAGCTCTGAGCTGAGCTGAAGACATTTTAGAAACAAGAAATCAGCGTGGAGGCAAATTTAATTCAGTGCTTCATAATTAACCTTGGGAGGAAAACTCATTTCAGTCTATTAATTTATCAAATGAGCTCAGGTAAAGCCAAAGTTGATTATGCAAAAAAAAAATGTAAATCCTGTTTAAAGTCTTTGAGGTGAAAAAATACCATAATTTATGGCAGTTGAAGTAGCTCTCTATTTGAGCCGTTAAATTGTTGCGCACACATCATCGCAATTAAACTTGTCAGAGGAATACTGACTTTCTGGTTGAATTCACAATGTTAATTAGCCGGTTGGGATTTTTTGGAAATAAATGATTGCGCTGCTTTATCTTGTGCTGTGGGTGACTGGTTCTCATAAAGACCTGAGCCTTTCTCTTTGCCTTCCTATCATAGACAACGTGTGGGGGACTTGAAAAATAATTGCACGTTAGCGTGTAAGTGATGATTTCCGCAGAGCTGCAGTACAGTGTCTTTCTATTTAAAATGCAAATTAGTGCATGATTATACAGCGATCATATTTATAATCCAAACTTTGAAACTTTACAAATATTTGTTTCGACTTTTAACACAATCCAGTAAACCTTTTCCTGTATTCTGTATGTCTGTCAGTTCTAGGACTCTCTTTGTATTTATTCTTTATACAGCATGTTCATATTTCTTGAACATTTAAAACCTGACTCTAGTGATGAGGAATATGACTATATATATGATGATTAGGAGGAATATGATGATTAATATGTAAAATATGTTTTTATTAGAGGAGCAGTTCATATAAGCATAGTTATATGGGACATAGAGTTGTGGAGAAAAACAGGAGAGTCTCCTTTAAGAACATCTCAGGTCACAGCAGTTGGCCCAGCACTGCTGTGACCTTTGAAGCTGCCACAAACGGCCAGCTATCATCTATCAACATCTAAACTTTCCCCTGTGCTCGGTCAAACACATGCGGTAGAACGGCCACTGACATTAAAACTCAATTAGCGGGGCCACTTTCTAAATAATGCATTAGCTAAGTGCATTAGCTGCGCATCACTCAGTGCCCAGAGCACAGTTCTTGCACTACATCACAATATGTCAAGGCTACAACTGCCTGGGAGCTAATGTGTTGGAACAGGGAGACATTGAGATGCAGATGAGCCCTGGCAATTAGAGCATTGTCATTTAGCATAAGTAAAATATCCTTCAAGAATAACACCGTATGTGAACCACATGGTTCACATTCACGTGTGTTTTTGCAAGGTTTTGGTGCTGACCTTGATAAATATATCTTTGCAATGTTTTTAATTAGTTATGTCCCTAACCCCAGCTCAAAGAATTTGGCATTATCAACATTAAGAAGAAAGAAAATGTTATTGTAAGCAAGACATACAGTATAATCAGGCATCATCACATATCTAGTAGTGTATCGAGTGATATTTTCTTAGTTTCATATTCCACAAAAAGTCCTAATAAGATGAAATATGACTTACAAAAGATGTTTATCCTAGTGTGTATGCATAACACCCAAGATACTGCTTCCTATTTCACTTAAACGATATAAATTAGAATAGAACATGCTTCATAATGCGCTGGCTTTAACTTCTACTTCTACTGTAGGCTACCACAGAACAGACAGAGCAACACCATCTACCACAGCGTAGCAAATCAAATACTATAAATAGATCATAGGCCTCAGCCTTGATCCTTCACAGGAGTCAGGATTTTATTATGCATGTCCGACAGAGATGGAGGAAATGTGTTCATCTGGCTTTGTTTCGCAGGGTCTCATTCCAAATCCCCTGTGAAATAGTTCCTCTTAATACACTGGGTCACCTGGCATCCACCCGCCCTGAAAAGGTGTTTTATTAAGCTCAAAATAATGGCCTTCGCTAAAAGACCCCCGGTTCCAACATTGGCGGGGAGCAATCCCGAGCTGTAAAAGATAAATACATTTGCAAGTGACTGCCGCTAAGCCGGCTCCTCGTCAACACCAGCGAGGACATCAATGTCCTTGCCAAGAACAATGAAAGTGCTGGGCTTTGCTTCCACAGAAAACATTGGAAGGCATTGTTGAGGGATAAACACTCTCAGCCAAAGTGGGTTGGATGTTTTTGCTTGTGCTCCTGGCACAGCCTGCCGTTACTGCAGCTGTCCGTAGCGTGGTTTTGGTGAGGCACTGTAAATCCCATACTGACTTTATACTGGCTGTGGTTCCTGTTGTGATGACAGTGTGTTGGGATTGGTCTGAGTCCACCTACAGTCATTAAGTCCTTGAATACATAGTTTTCAGTCTTCAGTCAGTCCTGATTTTTAGCATCATGTCTGCTGTTATGTATTTGCATTGCAGCTATATTTTTCTTAAGTGTTTCTTAAGCCACTTGAAAACTTTCTGCATAGACATTTGCATACTGTATAGTGTAGTCTGAGTGTAACCCTCTTTAAGATTGTGCTCACTCACCACTGTGTAAAATATGTGCTGTAATAAATGTTATAATAAATAACCTTTACAATATGGACTGATATGATTTACATATGTTTCTAATGCAATCGTCAAATTGGGGTTGTCCTCTTGTGCCATTCTGACCAATCAACTATTCACTCACTAATCGGTTGTAGCTTACTACCGTAGCACAGTGTATGCATCAAAAATAACATAAGCTAATGCATACTATTATCTTACATATTTTGCTTCTGGCGCCTTTGATGTGGATTCATGATTGTAAAGAATATATTGCTAAGAGCCAACATTGCTTTAATCATGGAATAAGTCACCTATTTATCACTTCAATAAGGAAAACCATCTTGTTTCCTGTTGTTTGCTTGAGTGTAGCTGATAAGAGCATGGCTGATATGTGGGGCGTGAGAGATAAACGTCTGTATTACTTAGAGGAAGATAGATGAAGACGAAAGGCAGAAAGGAAAAAGGATGTTGCCGGTATGAATGAATCGATAAGATCACTTGGTCAATGTTGTATATTTTGTTTTTGCGCTGCTGAACCATACCTCAGCTGACTACAAGTCAGTAAGGAAGGAAAGGCTCATGGAAGGCTTCCACATAACTGCACAAAATGAATGATAACTATGTGCTTCATAAAGGATCATATTAATATAGCACTGATTTCCATCAGAAGTTACTCTATTTCTTCTTATTGGACTATGCAGCAATAGTGGTGGGAGGTTGATGGAGGGCAAATCCATGTGCCTTTCCCTTGCCTATATCTTTTCTCCATCTTTAGCCAGTGTGAGTTGACCCCAATCAATATCTCCAACCAGAAAGACATACGTTCTATAGCAACATTGTATTGTTGAGGCGCAGACCTGCTATCACAAGCTCACACACGTTATTCATATCTTTATCACTGCCACATGACAGCAGTAGAGAAGCTACTTGGACCATTTGTGAGGGGGCACATTCTCTCAGCCTGCGCCCTGCAGGCAGGATCACAAGTCCGTCGGCCAAGGTAGCGCTGGCACAGCAGCCTAGGAGTGACACCTACGATTATATTGTCCATATCGAACTTTAGCTCACCTGTTGGAGACACTGCAAACAGAGGCTCTCTACGCCCTTTGGCCTTATCAGCTATCCATACAGTGTTGACGGGGAGATGGGCCAATGCGAGCTAGTGCACACATCAACAGTGCATCTCCTCGAAAATATGTGTCAATGTTTGATCGGCCAAGCAAACTGCAGCTGTGCAAACGCTTGTACAGGCAGAGCCATACAGTCAGCACTTCTGGGATTCATTCAAATCTCCCAGTTTTTTTTTTGTAAGATTCCAATAGTTATTTACCTACGTGGCAAACAATATTACAATAGACATAGACTCTGGAGACATGAGGGAAAATATAAATAATCCCGATTGGGCATATTCTGTATTATTTTTAAATGTGAAAACTTAACACAACCTTCCAATTAACCATCAGATGCTGCTGACATATTTGTCACCCTTCCCAGGTAAGTGATCCTGTTAAACTATTAACAGTGATTTTGTTTAGGGGATAATTGGTCTTCGGCTGAAGCCCAGAAGAATTGTTTAGAACAAATTGCAGTGTACTGTATTTCTTTAGCTGGCAGGCACAATACATTAGTGCAAGATTATCGTGTTCTTTGTTCTGTTCTTTTGTCCTTCCATGCATAAAAGGTGGAGGCCCGGGAAGCCTGGTTCATCATAAAGTACACAACACTGGGCCATCACATCCAACCATAGACAAGGACTTGGGTATGACTGAGCCTGTGAGGCTGACTGAAAAGTTAATGACCTTCTTGGTGGAGACGTGCTCTGTCTCGCCCACCTCTGTGTCATCTGTCTGTGAAGGCACCAGTGGAATGGACTATTTTAATACCCCAGCTGTTAACACATGAGGTTATTAGGAGCCGAGTTGACTTTAGATGGAGAATATAAGTGTGCAGAGGAGCCTGGGACTAGGGTATAATTGGTCCAGGAGCTGGCAGGAGCAGTAGAGTGTGACACTTTTTCAGAAGCAGGATGGAAATGAGCAGTAGAAATGAGTCATGCGCGTGTATGTGTGCGTGGGGCTACTCAGGCTAGCAGCGCTGGGGAAGTGGCTTTTTCAAAAGAGACATAATTGGTTTTTTCGCAGCTGAGCTCACATTTGTCACACGAAGACAAAATACAGAATAATCAATTCCATCTTTAGCAAAGTTTGTTAAGTATCATGAAATGTAAACCTAATTATAGACAGTAACTCATGTTAGATGCTGAAAATAGAGTAATTTTGAACAAAACATGATTCCCAGTTATTTTGCATATTAGCATTTTCTCTAGCAAAACAAGCAGTTGATACACTAGTGGATTTTCCACAAACATGTGGTTCGCAATTACAACATCAAGCATAACCTACACACAGAAAACTACAAAAACAAATTTGAAATTAAATAACTATCCCAAGACTTCTCACAACCACCCTTCACTTTGAAAATATGATGTTATGCTAACACTAAAGCCATACGTACAGTAGTCTATAGTATTTGGACAGTTAAACCTCCTCAAACGCCATACGTATGACCTGCATAGTTGAGAACAGAAACTTTCCAAGCCCTATAGACCTCGCGTTTTCTTCTCATCAGCAGTTGAGCACATAAACCATTGAATGTGCCCAGTGACTTTCACTGAAAGTCTAGTGTGTTCTGCCAAAGCTAATATTTGTCTATCAATATATTGGCTGTGACTTGTTGGTATTACTAAGGAGGTGGGGTGGCATTGTACAAAAATGGACACTGCAAATAATAAAACTTAGCCTGCTGCTATGTGCCAAGTGGAGGCAAACGCGGTCACTGCGTCAGCAGCAGACATGGTATTCAACAATATCATTATTGTCATACTGACTATATGGTTGTAGCATTCACACAGTGTTTGAACAGAGTCTGAGCAACCCTTGTGTGTAATACACACGTCAGTACACTCACTATTGGACCATGTCCAGGGTGCCAACCGTACAGTGGCTTTTGGTGTGGGGGGGGGGCAGGGGCAGTTTTTGTGTCAGAGGCGTGTCTCTGAGATTATAGTCGTTGGTAATAAAAGCTCTATGCATCTCAAACCTTCCACTTCAATTACTGACAGTTGTTCCAGTGGCAGATATAATGTTCACAGTTCCCAGCAATACATATCCAACTCAGGTTGTCTATTTGCATTATGTCACTAATTGATATTTGCAAGTGAACCGCTACATATATAGTAACCTACTTTAATTTTACCCTGGCATGACTCAACAGTAGACTGTTTACTCCTTGTAGACAGCCTACTTGAAAATCTTCAGTAGAGATACTGACTCAAAATCTACAAAATTAATTGGACGTGCCGTTAGTTTGAAGGTCATTTTTTGCTGAATTGTTGCTATTGTGTCATGTCTTGGGCATACATTCAAAATAAGTATACTGCAACTGTATTTTCAGTACATTCACAGTATAATACAACTTTTTGTTGTCTATTTCAAAAACACATTTACATATAATATGTTAGCTTTAGTGTTAGGCAGAGGGCTGACCTAGAGGTTAAAGAACAACAGACCATATTACAGTAAAAGGAAAACACAATAAAATATTTATGGCCAGAAGATGGCAGTACTTGCCATGAAAGATGATAGCTTAGCTGGTGGTCTCTTTTCTCCCATACCTTTATTACCAAAATACAGAGCTACCGTTGTACTGCATGCTATGTGGCACAAAGCTGTTTGCATTTTTATAGCTCAGGAGTAATGAATCAGCAGAGTACATACTGTCTCAGACACTCATTAACCTGTTCATGTCCTTTTATGACCTGCCTGCCTTAGTAGTGATGATGACAGGCTTTTGGACAATGAACCTCACCTGCTGGCTATCAAAGACTGTAAACACTTATCAGAACAAACACAAATCCAAACTATGGATTGTGGCAAAGGTATTTTTCTTACTGGTTAGATAGGGTTCTTAATTATATGATTAGTCAGACGTTATTTGTCTTACATAAGCTCCGCTGTTATAGCCTACCAATAAATTATGTTTGTAATGATTTTCCGGAGGTGTGTGGCTGTGAAGATATGTAACAGTCACAAGTTTTACGCTGATTAGATATTCACTTATAGGTATTTTTACAGTAAGTGTCACTATGTGAAAGTGAAAAGTGTACAGGTCAACTGTCTGATCAAATGTTTAGAAAATCGTCACCCATGAAACGCCTTCAGTCTTCCTATATTACATCTAATCATAACCTGAGCGGAACCGGCCTTAGCTTAGACTGTTCTTTCACTGTTGTTCTAATGGTAGTCAAACATTATTTTGAATGGCCAAACTCAATAGTGTCAGTGTTCGCTCTGGCAGGGTAAATATTAGCAGAACATACAGAGAAGCAGGGGTTGCTATGTGTGTAACTGTGCGGCATGTCCATTCTCTACACAGCAACAACAATAAAGCTGGTAGCGACCAATAGAGAGACACAGAAGAAAACAGACAATGGAATGTAGGCTCACGCTGGCCTAAGGCACTTCCTTGTTTGGCTAAGAAAGACATTCCATTTGGACATTATAAATGCCATTTCTCATGTTGCAAGTATGTTAGTTTGAAAGTTTCATAATCCTGTATGTGTGAAGACAATCTCTAGAGTATTTTGAAACTGTGTGGTAGGCCATCTATATTTACACTATTGAAAAGTATAATGATGGAGAGAATTTAAAAATGAATTCCCACTTGCTGATGCAATATCTTGCTAACAAGCTTGACAGACACATCTAACTGCTCTATTTTAGGAAATCTCAACCTATTCTGCTAAAAGGCTGTTCCTAGAAGTGACCTAGTAACAAGCTCTGGGCTTAGGAAACAAATCCTCTGCTTCCGTACATATGTCAGAACTTTGTGGAAAGTCAGTTCAATGACCACCAGGTTGTGGACTAAGTCAAGAGTTCCCATTCGCACCGCTGATTCCACGTATCTCGGTCCTCTGGTAGTGACACAAGGGAAACAGTTTATTTGCTCCTGTAGTGAGATGTTTGTTTAGTATTGCAGTCAAATAAAAGGTGTTCAAACAACCCACTCAAATGTACGCGTAATAACAACATGTGTGGAAATGTTTGCAGGTTTATCTCAGGGGCTGTGGCCACAAAAGGCACAAATTCATCTGTTGGGAGGAATTCTTTCGAAATATTCTTACAGATACAAAACACCAAATGCCTCATCAAACTATTTGTTTGTGCATACTAGCTTTACATTGCGTGTTATTACAAGTCCATTGCATGTTTGTAGATTATTATAATACTATCTTTATTGTGCTATAATTGTGCTCTGACTGCTACCAGAGAACCCAAATGATTGCTCATGTGATTTTATTCAAATCCAGTTGTCACATACAGCACTGTATTTATGTCAGTCATCAAGCGGATAATTGCTGCTATTCCACAATAAATATGTATGTTCCCACTTACTGTATCCAGCTGCGTTGCATCTGCGTTTCCCTTGGGTTACATCTGAGACCTGTAGCAGTTACAGCACTGGCCCTGGGCCCTCATCTGTCAGTGTGTACCTGGTTATTGTCTGGAGTGGAAGACACCCTCAGCTCTGGCCTCAGGCTTTCCGCCTCTAACCTGCGCTGACAGACTGTTTTTCCTTCACGGTTAGCACAGCCAACACAGGCAGTAACATGGGAGGACAGCAACTGTATATTTGCTTCTTTACACTCTGTGTGTGTGTGTGTGTGTGTGCCAGGTGCTCAGGCCCAGCCCTGGGCTGATTGGCATGCAGGCCCACGGTGTAGGGCTGAGGCTGGGAGATAATTGCTGCTCTGAGGAGACAATGGCATGGGAGCTTCCTTCATCTTGAGGTGCCAGCCACCTAGCTGTCCGTCACACAGGAGCAGCTATACCGACACCCACTGTGGTCTCCGGTGAGAGTCGGAGGCTGTTAGCAGCGTACGCGCGCGGCATAAAAATCCTACATTTGGAATTAAGGCGCGGATTCACACGCGCTAACAACGCGGTTGCCACCAATGCGGCCGCCATGTTTCTCTTCTTGTCCGCTCCCCTTCTCTTCTCGCTGCCCGCTCCTCCCTCCCGCTACGGTCTAAACTCACTTCACACCTGTCTCTGACATACACCCTGTTCCCCTGAGAGGAAGGAGTGAACCGTGAGTGAAGGGCTCAGGCTTAATGTGGGAGGTGTGGAGAGGGAGTCGGGCTGAGCCTGTTTTATACCAGACCTCCCTATAGCTCTTCTTATGTCTTCAAAGAGCCACTGTGTCCACCCACAGGGCAGAGTGGCTGTGAGATAAAGCATGAAAGTGGGGATTTGACGGTGAAAGTATAAACAACGTGCTCCTGTGAATTGGTCAGAGGCTCTCTACGTGTTGGAATGGTTGCACTCAAATAGTCGCGTCACGACAGTAAACAGTGAATGTAAATAGTGACGTGACAATTTTGCGTCAGGTCATTTCTCAGATTTCAGACAACACAGCAGAGTCAGGTCTCATGAATATACTGTACATGTCTCAGGTCTAATACAGTTGGGCTTCAGGGACATAGCCTCAGACAAATAATGTTATGAAAATGGGTCAATATTAACTATGCCTTTTTCAGATCTGAGGTTTACAGCAATACTTTCATCTTTTACCACCTATTGCAGATGTAAACAATGGGTTCTATTATCATATGACATCAGTGTAAAGGGTAGAAGTGTGAAAGATAGACCTTGAAGTAAAAAGCATTGAGCGCTTTCACTTTTTATCTTTATGGTGTCATACATAATAAAGTACAGTACATTTAAAATAATTATAATTATAATAATAATGCAATGCACTAACTTGCCCTGATTGGTCTGCCAGCAGAGTGGCTGTGTAAATGTTAAAGCAAACAGGGTTTCCAGACTATAATTTCATCGAAAGAAATCTATCCTAGAAGCAATAGTCGGGTGGAGCCAGGCTAACTGTGTAGAGCCAGCAGAACACATTTCCTGTAACTTAAGGTTGAGAGGTAGAGAACAGATTGAGTCTATAGCTGTCTCGAGTTTCAACCCAGAACAATTTTTTTGTGTTCTGTCAACCAATTTCCAGACACAAATGTAGCTTTTTCTGTGAGCCTACAAATGTTCCCCACCTGATGCGAGGCGTGTGGACATCTTCACCACAGTTCTCCTGTCACTGCTTGGTTAGCCATGACTTAGGCACAGGGGTGTATTTCAGTTCCCTCGGCAGGGTGTGGATCTCTAACTAGGGGGACATTTGTGCTAGCTAAGCATGTCCAGATTTACGAGCCAGCAAGTCTCCCCAGCTCTACAGTGACAACCAATATAAATACAAGCACTCTCTGGAGGCACTGTTTCACACGGGGACATGTGGCCCTCCCAAAATGGCTGTGTGTGTTGGGGTTGGCGGAGGGGTGTGCACGGTCGGTGGGGAGTGTGAGAGGCGTAATACTGTACATACATTTGTCTGTAAGGGAAGGATATGACAAACTGTTGTGTTGTGATAGTGTACACTGCTCTATACTACAGCTACACCATGTTGTGAGGATGCAGTACGGGCATTGTGGTGTGACCGAGGTAAACAAGATGAGACAAGCCAATAACACGGCATTTCAACAAGCACAGTGATGTATTTCTAACGGTTTACTTTTCATTTATTTGGTGACAATACAAGTCACATGAAGCATACTACATACATCAGCAAAGGCAAAAATACGGTAACCTATTTGTTTTCTGCAGTACTGCTAACTATTTTCTGCTGTTATTATGCCAAGACCATTGTGGCCTGTGCTCTTAAAAAAATACCATTGATAATCATGTGATCCACACTCTCTCTCTCTCTCTCTCTCTCTC
>JAODTR010033848.1:20000-21190 GCA_025399935.1 Amblyopsis rosae | reverse complement strand
CTTAAACCACCGCCCAGGAAGCGGTGGTGGGGCTTCTGCACGTGAGGCTAATCGGGAGCCGAAGACGTGCTGGGAGCACTGTCCGGTGCTGAAGTCTCCGCCAGGCCCTCTCCAGTGCTGGACCGGCCGCGAATCGTGACAATCAGTAAAATATCAGTACATTTGTAATGACATGAGATGTTACCACTGCAACAGCACATTTGTCTAATAAACCCTTAAGGGTCAGGCAATTTGTGTTCACAAAAATAAAATAAAATCATCAACAACAAAAAAGAAATCCATCAGTTGTTCCACCCTCCAGCCCCCCCAGTGTAAACCTGATATAACTCGCTTGGGGATTTGCACCGACGACTCTCATCATCATCAATGAATATTGATAATTACCAGAGGGGACCGAATCCTTTTTGCTACTGAATGTGGCCAATGCCTGTGTTTCCATTAGACTTTGACCCAGTAACCCTCCCAGTAAGTTAGCAGCGTCTCCATAAATCAAGGCAGTGGAACAAAAAGCCAAGGTGACGGGGAAGAGTGAACATCACAGTGGCATGTGGATCGGACAACACGCCACTCGATCAGGATCATGAGGTAACTGGTGTTAACATACAACACTCGTACAGGATCATGAGGTAACTGGTGTTAACATACAACATACAACACTCGTACAGGATCATGAGGTAACTGGTGTTAACATACAACACTCGTACAGGATCATGAGGTAACTGGTGATAACATACAACATACAACACTCGTACAGGATCATGAGGTAACTGGTGTTAACATACAACATGCCACTCGTACAGGATCATGAGGTAACTGGTGTTAACATACAACACTCGTACAGGATCATGAGGTAACTGGTGTTAACATACCACTGTGTCCCGACTGTTGGCAGCCGTGCCTGTACATCTGCCAATGATTTTGTCAATGCACTTCTTGTGGATGGCTGCATTGCATTCTGGGGTTGGGAGAGCACAGATTAATGTACACTTGATGTAGTACGGTGTTGACACCATTGTGATGAATATGAGATAATATACTGTACGGTTGCGTGCACTTGTTGGTATACTAACAAAAGCAACATGCTTATAAACACACACGTGTATGTCCTGGTACAAAACACAGGATAACAGCATTTTAAAGGACACTTACGTCTGCATTTATATCCTTGTTTATTTAATCCCCTGTGAGAG
>JAODTR010033848.1:0-15000 GCA_025399935.1 Amblyopsis rosae | reverse complement strand
CAACAACTGTATCTGTGCTTTCTGCATTGCCGGTCCTAGATTGTTCCATTACTGCAGTGTGTGTGTGTGTTTGTGCATGTGTGTGTGTGTGTGTGTGTGTGTGTGCGTGTGTGTGTGCGTGTGTGTGTGCGTGTGTGCGTGTGTGTGTGCGTGTGTGTGCGCACACACTGACAAGCTGACATCACATGGCGCTAGTGGAGAGCGTCTGGTTCGGGCAAGGCATTGTGGCTGCAGAGATCAGTACTGCTACTGCACTTGTATCTGTTGTATTTCTCAGCATCTGAGCTGTAACCCTCTAGACTAGTACCCACCCTATACAAGTAGACCTACATGCATACGGGGCATGTATGGTGGGCACTGGGGCAGAGCTCCATTTTACATTTCACAAAATCCAAATCCTAATTAGATAAGTATATGGATATACGTATACAGTATACTGTAGTTATACACAAGTATAGCAATTATCAAATTGATCAGCAGAAATAGATACATTAAAGGGTATGTATTGATTCCAAGAATATAGGCTATTACATCTCTATAAACAATTAATAGTGCCCTGAAGATGTCTATGGGGAAATAAATGCCATATCCAGTGTTAGATTAGTGCAAAGCGTGCATAGACTATAGCAGTTTTATGAATACTATATTAGTATTAGTAATGCAGCATTAGTATGTATATATGTGTGGTATACTGTAGTAGGCCTATCAGCACCTTTCTTGCTCTTTGGGAGCAGAGTCAGTGAGAAACTGTGCCCCATAATATTTCATTTAATTTCTGGCTACCATTTGTGTATGGTCATAATTAAATGTACTAATCCTTTGAGGTATGAGCCAATTGAAGAATTTGAAATACCCTGTTTGGCTGCTCTCGTATTAAACGTTAAACTTGACAAGAAGCTATTACAGGTACCAGTGTGTCCACATTTTTTGACACTCTGGTAGCTATGTCTCTGAGTCATATGTTACACATGCACGCACCATGATAACCCTGAGCAAGTCTCAGTGCAGCTGAATGGTGACCCTTAAAATAAACAGTGCATTGTTATAACCCTCTTATGGACATAGTGTATGCACATTTTATTAAATATATTATAGAGCTGTTGACACAAAAAATGTTTTACATCTCAAAATATTGAGACCCCATTCCCCTTAAAACCACAAATGATGTAAGGTGAATGTGTCCCCTTGACATTGGCTCTGCACTTTTGTTTCTCTGGAGGAAGAGAATGAGTGTAGAGGAGGTAGAAGACTAAGCACTTGCTACAGAATGTCCCACTTTGCCAACTCTTTGCAGCCCACACTGACAAGTCAATGTTACACCTATCCCGCCTCCTTTAAAGCTTTAAATAGCACTCTCCCTCAACAGGACATAAAGAGCAAAAACAACAATTCCTATACTCTTTATGCAGAGTTACTGCTCTGGCAGTTCACTAGCTTCTAACATAATGGTTCTCAATCTGACGTTTGAGACCCTAAGAGCTTAACCATCTTTCTTTCAATCATCTTGATATGTTCTTTCATCACTAGCAAACTGGCTGAAATCCACATGGTCTTATAAAATACTTTTTACTTTAGTAAAGATGATCTAAAATAGAACACAAAACTGGAATTGTGCACGCACACACACAAATAATGTATTAAACATTAGACTAATTGAGGCATTGCAATGCCTATATGGCAATCGGCTGATTCTTAGTGTCTGTTGGTGTGTTAAGAGAAATACAACATTGGTCGGAAGCAATATGAGGAAGTTCAGCACATAATAAAACATTATAAAATCATTGAGACATCTTCATATGATGAGCAGAGGCATATAATAGAGCTTAAACCGTTGTCCTTGGACCTGGCCTTATTGCAGTGGGTTGTATGTTTGCTATATTTGTTTTCCTGTCTGTTCCTTATGACACCTCTCACATTAATAGACTGACCTAAACACAGCGTAGAAAATAATTTCACAACCGCACCTCTATACCAAGTAAGTACCAACCATTACTTCATTAACCAGTTTGTGACACTTCCTGTTTCTTAGGTCTTGTGTTGCATCATGTGCACCAACATGCATGTATTCCCATTGGGCTGAATCATGAATTTAACATAAAAGCTATTTTCCCCCATATATTAGTGCATGACAGACAGACTATACAGAACCAGCGTCGTCCATACTCAGCCAAACTGGGGTCACTTCACTCTCGAGGGTTGTGTACTTAGGACTGCATAACACTTAACACCTCAGGGCTGAATGTGGGCCATGCGTGAAGAGGAAATTAAGTAGCATCATCTGTTAGATCTGCTAGATGGCTTGCTCTCTAAACATCTGAATAAAGGAGGTACAGATCGTTCCAGTGGGAAGGCATTGTTATGAGCCGTTGCAAAGGTTGTGGGAGGTTTTTGGTGTGGGAGGGGAGATATTGTGTTTAGAGTTCTTTTTCATCATCTTGTGCTCAAGATCCACCAATGGGAAATTACATAAATCATGACCTGGATCTCTCCACTTGATGTACATAGAACTGGGGTTAATATAGCAACCTACATTAAAAGTCTACAACAGAAAATACATATTATTTAGCACAAGGAGGACATTATAGCAGTGAGAAACGGTTAAGCAGGTGAGGAGAAAGATAGGTTAGGGGACAGGGAGGGAGAACAAACTGATGAATGAGCGTCTAAATAGGACGAGGCACAACTTTCAAACAGATCCAGAAAGCACAACTTTTTCCCTGATACCATTCTGGGTCAGTAGGCCTCAGGGGAACAATACAAACAGAGCAGGCCTGGCCTTTTCCTTGGCTGTCCGCTACAGCGCGTACTGTGTGCATTGCACAGTCCCCAGGGCCTTGTATATAGCTTATACTGTATGTCCGTGATGAAAAAAAGAGATAGCTGATCAAAACTTTTCACTTCTCCTTTGGTGGTGGATGATGATCTAAATCTAATATGTGTGGGTGCTCCGTCTAAATGGGACACTGTGACGCAATAGATTAACTGCCGTTGGGTGTACTGGGTGGTAATGCTTGTATGACCAGTATATCAGCAGTGACCTTAGCATTTCTGCTACGTCTGCTCTGCTTCACTATCAAGGACGTTATGTGTAACGAAATGCCAATAGCAGCCCGTTGTGGCACAGCGCTTATTACATCTGCCATCTAGTGGCCATAAAGTAGAACACAAACCTTTGTACGAAAATGTTGCCATGAATGTTGATAAGAATTTCCACTCTTCATGTTCCATTCATGTTTACTGAGTTTAAAGATAGCAATATGTGAAATAACATTAATTATATATCAAGTACAGTACAGTTCTCAACACTGATTATACAAATCAGTTATTCATTTTTGACTCCAAGACAACATATCTGTACATAAAAATGATCTAAAAATGATGCGATGGAGCTCAGTGCTTGTACAAAAAAGGAATTGACATGTTATTTGTCAGAGGTACATAAAACAATATTGGGCAATAACAAATTCCAAACATAATGAAATAAAATACAGTAACTGAAAGCTTGGACTGATTGGAGCACATTTAAATGAATGCAATGAATTAAACAAATTAGTTTTGTTATGTTCATTCTCTTATATCAGTGCAAATAAGCAAATATCCTTATTTAAACAAATCAATACACCCGTAGCCTATAGCAACCGCAAATCATCTCTATAAATTGAGAACATGACAAAACACATAAATGTCC
This sequence comes from Amblyopsis rosae, assembly GCA_025399935.1. Taxonomy (NCBI): domain Eukaryota; kingdom Metazoa; phylum Chordata; class Actinopteri; order Percopsiformes; family Amblyopsidae; genus Amblyopsis; species Amblyopsis rosae. The sequence goes on along the minus strand of JAODTR010033848.1, from coordinate 11,312 downwards.
CATATACTGTATGACAATATCAAATGAATAGTGATGAATAGGTTATAAAATATTAAATTTAATCCAGTGGAGAAAAATATGTGAAACATAAATCCAAAAAGGAATCAAAATGTAACTGAAAAAAACAGTAATTCAGTAATCTAAAGCAAGGTGAGAGCGAGATCCATTGCTTATACAGTATGTGTACATCACGCTGAAATTCAGTTATTCAGTTACTAATTTCAAAACGATATTGAAAAATAATTCTGTTGAATTAAAAGAGAGATTTGTGCACAAAATGCATTGCTTCACTACAGTAAAACTGTAGTGATGTTCCAGAGCGGTACAAATATGGAACAACGCCTCATGGCTCCTATCCTCATGCCTGCTCTGACAGCCGGTTAGGGACAGTCGAGGTTGACCAAGTAGGTGATTGCGTCCACTTCACACACAAAGGACATAACGTCTTCGATTCTTAAGATCCTGTTCTTTACTTCTCCAAGGGCAATTACTCACTATATTACTAATTCTTCCTATTCCCTTATTGTTCTTACCGTTAAGGCTTTTGCAGGGAAAAGATAGAACGTTGCTCACACGTAGTAGCAATGTGAGCACCAGACAGTGTTTTTAGCAACAGACCCAAGGTAACGTCCTATAAAACGGTGGCTTCCTCCATAGCATTTACCCACCTGTACAAAGAGCACATCTGATATTAGGACCGTAATGTACAAACATACAATTATAACATTTTAAATAATACATTAAGAATTATTCACAACTGCCGCAGCTTCATCTTGAACAGAGGCTACGTTATTTTAGCATTCGAGGATTGTTCTGAATTGCAAAACCTTTATGGAAAGCAATAAAATTCACATCTTACTGCAAATTGAGATCTTGAGAAGAATTTTCTGTCCTCAATGATATATATTTTTTTACGTTTCTGCTTTTATTCAACATCATGCTATTTTCATATTAGGTCATTATGTTATGTCATTAATTTATATTCTTTGCTGGCCACTTGACTTAGCCACTATATGAATATACTTATACCAATAGTGAGTCATTCATTTCTACAATCGTGTGCCACTTGACAGATAAAACCAGATTAGCACAGTGCTCACCTCTGTGCTGTGTAGTTGTCTTCAGCTTTAAAGGTGTAGTACAACGTCTTTTTGTGGTAAAGCTGGAACACGTTCGGATCTCCCACCCAGTCTTGCCTGTCAGGCAACTTCACAGTGAAGCCCAGCAGAGGCAAAGTCTCTGACGCTACCTTCTCCTGGACATTAACACAGAGAGAAACAGGTGAGGCAGAGATGCTTTACCACTATTTTAGTTCTCCCTTCCTACTTGTCGTGTTAGACTTTAGAACCTTTGACTCGCCACAAGTGTGGGAGGCAGAAATCCTAATAAACACAGGATTCTATTATATGTTTCTGTAGCACGATGCACCTTGGTGTACAACTAAACGTGCGTTAGCACAGACTGCTGGTCAATCACAGAGCTTTACCGCCTGTTTATTGGCTACATTGGGTTCTTGCTAGGAAATACACCCTTCTTGAGTCAGGGCAGAATCTCTAACAATAGTGTAACTAGAAAACTAGGCTATAACTAGTAAGGTTTAAGGGGAGTGCATGTTCCCCCTCACCTCTTTAGCCCGGTAGGTGTAAAGCACCTTATCTTTGAGGAGAAACCACAGTCGTTTCCAGTGCCTCTTGCTCCGCTTGCTGCGCTGTAGACTACCACTAATGGACCCCTCTTCAGACACTGTCACCTACATATCATGCAAACAGCACATGGGTCTGTTTAGATTACACGGTATAATACTGTGACTTGTAAATACGACACAACATGAGCTGTCACTTCAAAATGTAGTCTGGAAATGCACAATTCAATATTTTATTTGTCAGGTAAAGTTATTAAAATACAATTAGGCCACCTTCATCTAACCACAACAACATACATTTGATAATGACCCACTTCAACTAATCAGAAATATTATCATTAAGGCACTTGCTGTTCGAGGGGTGATAACCAGAGGGCATAAGTGACATTTTGGGTGGATCAAATGAAAGCTCTTGATGAGCTCTTAATGGATTTGGAGTTATTCATACAAAAATACCTAAATACTGAACATACTAAGCCAGCTGGTGCCAAAGGGGCTTAACTGCACAAACACCTGTTTGGCATTGAGAAATGTATATTGGCAAAACCTGTGGTATGGATGTTTTATGTTATATTTATATTTTATCACAATCGATGGCTAATAGATTTCTATTAAAATGTATGCAATGCGTTGTTCATAACAGTTGGGCCCATGCATTCAAACCAAATGGAATGAAACATTGGTGCTTGTATTGGTCCTCCTGTAAAGTTGGAGGTCACTTACGCCCCTCTGGTTCACAACCAGTTACTGTTGTACCTGGCGTTACTCTGGCCAGTATAATATGTATGAGCCTGACTTATGTGTCAGGATGGTCTCACAAAGCTAAACCCCACCACTGTAGAGTAACAGAGGTGCGTGTTTACCTGGTTGAAGGATGCGGTCCCTTTGCGATGACGCCACAGGCTGGGAGGGTGTATGTTCTGGAAGACGGCAGAAAGAGGCCTGCTGCTGTGGTTTAGCCGGGGGCTGTTCCTATTGGTTAATACAGATACATCTTCCCCTGTCGAGACAGACACTCGTCTCAGTGGAACATTCTCATTTATATGGCCATTGCCATAAGGTAATTTACATAGTTTTATAAGACCTTACCTGTAAACCTATTTTATCCAAGAGTTGTATTACATCTACAGTATAATAATAATGATGATAATAATGATAACTCTATAAAGTACAAAAATAAATAAGAATAAAATAAAAGATAGAAAAAAGCTAGACAGAAAGATTAATGGTTAGGAAGAGACTATAAAAAGTGTACCTCTTTTCCTGAGTTCGCTGTAACAGTGGTCACACACTTTAGCCAGACGGTCCTTCATGTATTTCAGGGGATAGCGGTTTCTGGAGCAGCTCCGGCAAACAATCTATTAGGGACAAAGTCACAATATAGTACACTGCATCGTACAGCACACACTGAAAGGCGCCAAATATGTATTTACAGCTTACCTTATAGTAGACACACATGTACAGTATGCAGTAAACTTGTTCTGTGCTACATGTATACAGTATACTTGTGTGTGCTACTTGTGTGTGTGTGTGTGTGTGTATGTAACATTAGTGTGTGTATGTGTGTGTGTGTGTGCGCGTGTGTGTGTGTGTGTGTGCATGTGTGTGCGTGTGTGTGTGTGTGTGTGTGTGTGTGTGTGTGTGTGTTTGAGAGAGATATATTTACACAGCCGCAGTCATGCCAGTGGTGTCGCCGCAATGTGAGGCTGAAATCAGCGGTGCAGTTCATACACATCATAGCCTGGGACACTGGCACTAGTGTAGGGGCCTTCTCTCCAAGAGACGTCATCCACAGACACTCTCTGGCCTGACACACACACACACACACACAAACACACACACACACACACACACACACACACATATATGCACACTAATTTTACATATGCCCATATCATGTTGTGGCCCCAGAGTGTTTTGTTTGGGAATCACTGCCTTAAGGTATATAGATAACATCACTCACACAGACAGAAATGTGTAGAAATATGCAGCACAAACAGGGACAGACTGGCCATCGGCAAGTTCGGTCTATTCCAGGGCTATTCCAGGGCGACCGGAAATAGTTTTTATGTTTTCATTTCTAAAGTCTAACTTTTCTGTTTAGCGTTTCTGTTAGAGTGGGCCAAACTAATACTTTCAATATTGAGGGGCGATACGATGGCCCCTCCCATCTTGGATTGATCCGTTTCTACTGAAAACAGCAGAGTTTTCAACACAGTCTCCAACCGAGGTGTATGAGCTTGTGCTTCCTTTCAAGCGAAAAGATATGTGCTGCACATTTTTGAAAAGACAAGCACTCACACAATTTTGTGTCACCTAGTTCCAAAAAATTTTCCTTTACACCATAGGTAGACCCTCAGACCCCTACTTAATGTAGACCCCCCCCCCACATGTTCAAATGAAACATAGGCTACATCAATGCACATACAGACATATAAACATTAATGTTAACTGCTATGCAATGAAATGGTTAGATGGCTAGGTATGTACAAAAAAAAGGTCTTATAGATTCACCCCAGGTTCTTGCAGATGGGACAGATGACTAGGCTACTGAATATAGCCTAAATTTATATTTAAAACTGGACTACAAGTCCAAGAGAAGAAGGCTATCTCAACAAAAAAAGCTTATTTATTTACTTATTTTTATAGTGAATGGTGTATTTGTCAACAAGGGCTAGATTATTCCCGGGCCAGTCGGTTTCAAAGTCCCAGGCCATTTTCCAGTGCCAATCTGACTCAGAGCATAACTAAGACATATGCTGTTTATGGCACAACTATCACATCTAGGTGTAGTCATCCTTACCTCTCCAGAAGCAGTGAATGCTCCGGTGCCTCTTTCATGTTCTGTCACAGCACGAGTCAGGGTGTAGAACCAGTCATCTCTCTCACTACAGGAGCTGCACATTAGGTAAACAAGTCACAACCTCAACACGCATTTTAGTCTTTCTAAAATCCTATAGAAAAGATATATCAGATGTACAAATTATTTTATGACGAGGTGTTTTTCTAGGTTAAGATACATGGTTAAAATGGAATTTCTGAGATTTCATTCTATGATCACTTTACTTATCTAAAGTCATAATTAATGTATTCATATATAATTTTGATGACACACACAATATTAGATGTACAGTTATTCTGAACATTTACACTCACCTTGCTAACAGAATGATGGAAATGTCTGTTCCTTCAATCTTTAGAGCATTCTGTGCATTGTCTATGTTGGGTTTAGTGATCTGGAATGTTAATTATCATATGCAAACATCAAGAGTGAGACATTTATAAGTAAGTAAATAAATAAATACAGCCAGAAGCATGCTGTATGGAACTCATATGTTAGTATGCCATACTTAGTAACACACTATTTAGGATATTAACTTCACTGAATCAAAAAAACAAAAAAACATTCACAAGATCATGTGAATTACATATGTTCACCTATTACTGTTATGCATGCTAAAGAAAAGATATGCTCCTGTAAAGAAACATGTATGTTAGGGTAGAGGATGTCTGACCTTCATTCTGGTTAGCGAGAGTGTGTTCTTCAATCTGTATTTCCCATCCTGCTGAGGGTATGTGTACAGTAGTACATCATTCATCTGGTAGACAAAGATCATGATCCTCAATTAACTCAAAGTAATAAGAAAACATTGAACAATATCTGAATATACATGCCAAAACAAATATAATAAAATAGTTAATTTATTTTTATCTGTGTAAAGTTGACCAAGATGCACAATATATGTATGTCGCCATTAGGTGGCACTCTAAATCAATTGAAAACTGGACAACTCGAGTGCCTATGTCTAACATCACTAGATAATAACTAATGTATGCCTCATTTAGAGGTACTAAATGAGGCATAAAAAAACACATTAATCGAATTAGCAGACCTTAACAGACCTCATTCATCACATGTTCAAACTTTACCAGCAAATATAGTTTGTAATGTGTATTTTTTCTACCGTGTTAATTAATGAATTGGTCTGTTGGTAGTGGCAGTTCTTTATATTCTTATCCCTCTCAGGAGCGTCTACAGTATGGTGATTTATGCTTTTTGCAATAAAGATTTTTTGTTTGATTTTAAATTTGCTTTAAACTTCATTGTTTTCCACTTGCATTTTGATTCAAATGTGTTTTACTTGCTTTGTGTGTGAGGGTAAACATGGAGATGGGAGGATGTCGAGAGAGGGTGGGAAGGGAGGAGAGATGTAATTCAAGTCTATATAGAGAAACAACTTTAGACAGGTCATTCTGTACCGCCCGTCAAGGACAGATATTGTATCTGCAGCCACACAATGCTCAGACTGTATCGCTACATAACAGCGTGGACAGAAAAACGTAAAGTAAATGAAAAGTATATTGGCCATACAGCTTGAATGTATTAAACAGGAATTTAATCAATCAAAAATGTCATCCACACAATTCATCTAAATGAGAAATATCAAGAAGAATCAAGCACACCTAATAACATTGCATTTGTTCACAAGCAGTGTCTGTTCAGTCATGGGCTCTATAGAAAATAATATACACACATATATATACTATATATAATATACACACATATATATACATATATATATATATATATATATATATATGTATATGTATATATATACACTGTATATATAATCGTATCTGCTCCATAGTAAAAGAGAAGAGTACCCTATATCACAGTGATATGCATTAGAATCTTTATATCAGGGATGGCAAAGGGGCAGGATAGGTTAGGCTGTTCATCTCCCATGCTTAAAGGTTGTATGTTCGACGCTAGACATCCCTGGCCTACATGACGCCTGCTCTTTTCAAGTCATTTTGGTTCAAGTGTTTCGGTTGTATTGCAGTATTGTGTTAGGTACTCATTGTAGGCATTGGTGACATACTGTAATACAATTAGTTCATTGTGTTTTATCTGCCAGCATCGCTTTAGAAAGACACACAGCGGCATCAGTCTAAAAGTCCCATACATCTTCTTTTTAACCATTAATCTTATCTCCTTTCATTTTATTTATATATTTACACATGCATCTTGATTGTTGTTTTATATATTTTAATAATATTTCCATGCTTTTATTGTGTAAGGTACTTTGTACACTGTTTCAAGTCTGTACTCAAGAGGTTAATGAAACATTAACCAGAATTATGCTGAAGAAAATGTAAAAGCTATTGACCTTCCCTGTGATGTCAGTAAATAGTTGCTTCAGGAAGTCAGCATTCAGAAACATCCTGCCAGGAAGCTAGTTCTCAATAGCCCAGTCTGGACATAGAAATAGAACAGGCAGCAAACGCCTGACTACTTATGACACCAATGTGTTAGATGCATTCAACTGGTTAAATCTTAAAGAAAATATTACTGTAATGATCTGAAATACGTGACAAAGTAAGCACTGGTTTGACGGTATAGAATATACAAGTGTAACCACATGTAACATTGTCAATTTATACTGTGTACCAAGGAGATATACGGCAAACGGAAGTGACATTTACCAGAAACAGATGGCGAGGTTGTCTACTCTTCCTGCTGACCTTCATCAGAGTACCCTCCTTTACAAAGACCTGAAAACAGATTAACATGGACCCGGTCATATTTAAATATGCCCATATAAAGAAACAAGGACCTCAAACAGTGGTTCTCAGAGTGGGACAAGGCATGACATGGATAACTTGTATTTATTTGTATTATTTGTATTAAGGTACATGATGGAATGTGTATACATGGAATGTGTATACATATAACCAGGAAGAAACACGAGAGTGAGGTTACAAAGTTGTATAATTGCATTTCTAAATCACGCTGCATCTTTAAACCAGGCCTCTTGGCAGAGTGAGAGCCAGGGGATTCCCGGCTAACTGGTTGTCAAGGGCAACGCCAGCACATGGAATGGCAGAAAGGGAATGACTGGCATGGTTTAGAGTACACTGCTCTTACCCTGCCAGGCTTCAGCAGATCTCTCTGGCCACGAACACTGTATTCTATATTGACCAGGCGTAACAGGTTGTCCTAAGAACGAGTCCACAGAAGACAAGAAACAATGTTAACGAGTGTCAAACAAGCAGAGAAATGCAGACTAGAAGGGGTAGTGTCTATTCACTAGACTGCAATAAAACAAGTGGTGAGACAGCTTTTAAAAGTCATTCCTTACTCAGATATTTTACATGTATACCTTACACCAATGTAAGGTACTTGAAATTATGTAATCAAACAAGATCGTACTCCATATAGAACTATAGACTATAACACACCACAACTTAAAGGTTTAGTCAGCTACTGCAAGCTAAATGTAAGCTAATACGCTTTTGTCAAAGCGTATGATATGATGATGTACTTCTACACAGCCCAGGCTCAGTAAATGGAAACATAAACAAAGTGGCGAACACCGCTTTTATCAACAAAGCCGTAGCACTACGCTTTGCCCACGGAGGGCCGCGGAGCGATACTGTTTTGATTTGAGCTCGAAGCTAGCAAGCGTTCTTGAGAATGACTAACCCCGCCTTTAAAGCTGCTGTAGGCAGTACTTGAGAGTTGTAAGGACAGCTATAGCTAAAAATGAACAAAATACAGTATGTTATTAAAAATCAACAACCCAAAAATGCACCCTTTGCTCCCTCTCTCTAGATAGCCTGTTGGTCTGCCATTGACAAATCTGTTCTAGCTGTGTACACGCATTCATGTGATTGACAGGCAAGGTAGAGTCGCGGGAACAAACCAGAAAAAATGATGCCCTGATTGGTCTAAATTATTTTTATTAAGTCAAAATCAAGGTGCCATTAACTAAACCTATATCCTGCATACAACACCTTTAATGCTTGACACAAACTCACCCCGTTTCTTAAACTGTCATTCGCTTGATCGGCGATGTCCGACACTATTGCCACAGCCACTGAGGAAGAGGAGACAGACAGTGACCAGGTGAATATTTAGCAGTGGAGAGAACATTCCTCCTTCCTTGCTTTTATACAGTAAGGGGCCATATGACGGCCCCCGCCCCCCACGCTGCATGTCAGGGAGCAAGACCCTGGAAGTGTCTAGCTCTCCGGCCTGGTGCCGGCTCCCTTAGCGGAGATAAGCATTGACTGGTGACAGCGTTGCTGCAGTTAGGCTTCTCATGAATAACACACACAGTGTCCGCACACACAGTGGACAGCTGAAACAGCTACTCTGTGTATTACACATGCAGGGTAATAGAGCTAAAGTGGCCCTCTACTGGCCATCTATCCGTGCCAAATGAGCCCAAATCAATTCCCCGTACAGCAACAGAGAGTGGCCAGCAAGGCACTCCAGTGGATAATAAAGAAAGCAGAGAGAGTCTTCTGTCCGTGGCTTGTCCCGTGGACGCTGTACTATAGTGTGCTTCACCGCATTCCACTGTACCTTGAGTGTCCTCGTACTCCTTGGAGTCTGGGGAGAGGTTGTTAAGGTAATCTGGGGGATAATAACAAATGAATTAAGCATACCACGAGAAGGAAAACTATGGCTAACATATGCTAGCATTAATAATATACTGCATGATGTTGGTTATGAGTGGCCTTTACAAACATACCGGTGAGGAGCATGCGGTACTGTGCGACACGAACTATGACCTGGAGGAGCTGATGTTGGAGGGAAATGTTCCCACCGGCTGGTTTCTGCTGCTGAGACAAAAGGGAGACAAGTTATATTCATCATGGCATGGCTGTCTGTTTGGTGAAGAATCACATTTTAACATGCCTTGATATCCCCGTCGAGATAAAAAACACCCACAACCAAACAAAGTTGTTGTTAGCTCAAAGTTGTTCAAAGATGTCCACAGACAGGCACACTAGAGACACAACATAGTCAGAGTGTAGACATAATAGAGTCATGGTAGAGTGAAAGTAGAGACACAATACCATGACAGTATCTGCACAGCAGAGGGAAAGTGGAGAAACAGTAGGCACTTTAAGATTTAAAGTAAGATATAATTAAAGGTATAATAAGCGATTGTAAGATCATACGCAGTCAGCTAGCTTACTGCTTACTCTGTGTGCGCTGAAAGAAGGTGCTGTTTCTACACAACCATGGCTCTGTAAATACTACATAGTAACATGAAATAGTGCGTACCACACACAACAATGCATTTCCAATGTGTGGGGTAGAGCTAATGAGGGAGCACTCATTGAAGGGGAGGTGTTTTTGTTTTGATCCAGTACAAATATCAACAAGCTTTCTCCAGAATGACTATACCTTTAACCTCTGTATTAGTGGTGTCCATTTACTTTTCTAGACAGCACAATATCTGACCTCAAACTGGCGAACCACAGCTGCGAAGGCGGGAGACGTTCGGCAGCTCTCCTCCAGCAGAGTCATGCTACGGTCGTAGTGACCTATGTAAGTGGTGTAGACCAAGAACTGGGATTTACGGGAGAGCAGCACCTCAGCAATCCTCTGGCCCTCCTCCCTGAGGGAAAACAAGGACGTGAGAGGATGACTTAAGATATAATAATAATAATAATAATAATAATAATAATAATACATGGTAGGGATGCTCGATAATTATCGATCTGATAAACTATTGGCCATTATTGGGCATGTTTTCATATCGGAACATTCTGGATAATATGTTAGCCAATAAGAATTAAACCAAGCTTTAACGTGCGTAGCTCATAGACTGCATGCGCCGTCCACTATACAGCCAATCTGCTGTTATCGCGCTGATGACGTCATATTGCTCCGCCTGGATAGAGCCACGCAGAGTCAGGAATATTACATTGTAGCTCTTGCTGACATCTTAGCCTTTCTTACCATCAAGCGTGTAGAAATTACAGGTTATAATTTTATTTGTAATTTACAAAAATCGGTTATCGTATTGGTATAGGCCATGAGACATAATCGGTTATCGGATCGGTGGGGAACAAACTCCATTTCGTGCAAATGGAAGAATTATACAGTAAATGAAAATACACAGTACTGAGAAATGTATGCACATTTTAATAAAGATAATAAAACACATTTAAGTAATCAGAAATACATTTGAAATACTGTATTTGTAATCAAAAGCTTATAATTTCACAATCCCCATAAAAGCATCTTATGAGTACTTGCAGGGTCCTGAGCCAATTGGTTTGGAATGTGCAACATTATTACTGCATTCTAAGGTGCGCTGGATGCATGTAATGAAATATATGTAATAAAAATATACTCTGTGTGCGCTCACGCACGCGCGTGTGTGTGTGTGTGTGCACGCGATGGCACCTCACCAGGTTTCAATACGATTCTCCAGCTCGGTGAGGATTGTGCAGTGCAAGGCGTAAACATCAGGCAGCTCATTGAGAATCTCTCTCAGCCTCTCCTCCTCTAAAACAGGGTTCCCCTCCTCTCCCACCGCTGCTTTGACTGCTTCCCGGAAGTCCTGGCACACCAGGAGGGAAGTAGGGAAAAACATGGTGTTTTGAAACAAGACACACTTTCACTGCATAGCTACTGATAACTATCCTGTCACTGTGCAATCACACCTCAAGAATTATTTATGCTAATTGTCTACATGTTTTTTAACATAAATATGTTTATTGTCTACATGTCCTCTCCGGGAACCATCACCTTATCGTGGTGGAGAGGTTTGTGTGTCCCTATGATACTGAGAGCTGTGTTGTCTGGAGCCTTGAGCTCCTGGTAGGGTCTCCCAAGGCAAAGTGGTCTCAGGGGAGGGGCCAG
>JAODTR010033847.1:0-44755 GCA_025399935.1 Amblyopsis rosae | reverse complement strand
CCAGACAACACAGCTCTCAGGATCATAGGGACACACAAACCTCTCCACCACGATAAGGTGATGGTTCCCGGAGAGTAATTAATGTAAAGTAACGCAGTCAATTATTTATATTAACATATTTATGTAAAAAAGCATGTTTTGCTGATTTACTAATAGAATTTTAAATAGCTTGTGTCCAGGCTGACCCATCACATATTCAATGTGTGCATGTGCGATGTTAAATCAACTGCTTTTGATTCATATTAAACTACGTTTATTAAACAAGGGATTTAATGCAGTTTTACACTACATATGGAAATGTTTTGCCCAAAGCAGGAGGTTTTAACATGCAACATTGTGCAATGACATTTTGCGCAATAGACCTATATGGCTATACAACACTGCAACATTACTGTAAAATTATGGTTTAAATCATTGTATGCATTAAAGACCCACTGAGGAATTGTGCACATGCCTGCCAGTGCCACCTGCCCACCACCCTTCGTCATGCCACTGACATGCCGCTTAATAACCAGTACTATATGATGAATAGCCTAAGTCATTCACAGTTTTACGTTCACAATACCCACCTCACACATGCTCACTTGAGCTACTGTAGCTACTGGTTTAGATACTGATGCTGAGTGCTATCACATACAAATGATGGTCGTCTACACTTGTGTCAATATGGACATGCTACACGTTAGAACAGTTAGATTATCCAAAATTCAATCGTTCAGTTAGCCTAGGAAACTACGAGTAGTAACATTATTGATTCAGATTTACCGGCATACATTAGGCCTATGTAAACAATAAATAAATATTTACCATTGAAGTGACCATAAAATAATAATATGCATCCAAAGTCGCACATTCCTCATTTATTTGGATTCCTTTAGTCCATAAGGGTCCATCAATCAAAAGAACCAAATAGTTTCTTCATACAAATGAATCCAAGTTGTGAATATCGTCACATGTCCATTAGGCCTGCTCAGTGTCTTCAAAGAAAAGGACAGCAATGCAATAGCTGATGAACATTTTGATTTTGTGAACGCACACAAAACTGTATTCAAACAAATGGTGATTCTTCTGCAGAATCAGGCGCCTGTGTTCTCCAGGGATGGTTCCCGATTCTTCGTAACTGTCCCGGTTAAACAGGGAGGGCGTGGAGAGTTCCACCACATCGCCATGTTCACCACACAGGTTAGTTACTCTGTTCACTTCAGCAAAACGAACACACATGCCTCCAGTTTGAGTGTTTGTGTTTCACTGGGAGGGTTCATGTACTAAAGTGACGTTTCAAGTGGTTGAAATGTCTCCTATTCATCGTGCTCTTGTTGAAACCACATCTAATTTAACTGGAGATACTTGACATTCCTCCCCATATACCAAGGAGCAACAAACAAGACAGTTTTTGACTGTTTAAAACAAAAAAAAGTTACTTCAGTGAGAACAAAGTTTAAGTTTAATTATTTAAGTTATGGTACAATTGGTAAAATGCTGTAATAGTAACATTATACACAGCTGTTCCTTACCAGAATCACAGTATAATATTTAATGTAATTTTTAGGGTCAACAGACATGCAGACATGATACCAAACCAGAGTGAAATGTTTTGTTTTGCTGTGTATGTATAGGACACTTTTATTAGTGTGGTTGGCACCAGACGTATCAAAACATTGATTTGTTCTATAACTTAGAGTACATGCTCCTCCCACCTCACTGCTGAGTGGCTGGAGCTTCCTTCTACTCCTCCACTCATATCGCTGACACTATTCTCTACCCATGCCACTCCTTTTTAAATGAAGTGAGCTGGGCCAGCAATCTGGGTCTCTAGAACACTATCAAGGAGTGTGTCTTAAATACTGACCTCTTTTCTCCATTCCCTCACAGTTCAGAGCAGGTCAGAATGAAGTTCGTCATCTGACCTCAGGAAACTGGGAGGTGACCAAGATCCTCGCCTTTGATGAAAGTAACGTCAACCTGTAAGTTTGTGTTGGAATCCTTGTGGTGTACAGTTAGACTACAGTACATCAGTGGTGTGTTGGAATCCTTCTTGTGGTGTACAGTTAGCCTACAGTATATCAGTGGTGTGCCATCAGGCCCTTCAGCCCTTTCAAAATAGGGTGTGGCAAAAACGAAATGTTATTCATAAGTTATGAAACACTTACCCATTTTTACAAACCGCTTTTATTATATGTTCACACAATACTGTATAGGTACATTAGAAGTATTAATACATATACTTCAAACTGAATGATTAAAAAAATAATTTGCTGCTTCTCCAAACACAGACCTTTGCATTCCGCGGACTGTGTGTGAGACGTAAATGTCGTCATGCATAAATTCTGAGCAGACTGTCCGTGCACCTGAAAAATTTTCTGTCTGCGCGGACATGTGCGACAGGCTGAAGCCACTACAGACAGCAATGGATGTCCTACTCAGCTCACAATTGAGTGTTCTAGGCATATACAAAATATTTCTTTCCAGCGAATCAGTTGCACCAATATTGTTCACGGGATACAATGTGTGCACATACAAACCGTAGTTAATATCGCTAATTTCAAAGCACTTTGTATAGAAATAGCCGCATCCACGTGAAGTACTGTACTGTATGCTAGGAACAGCCTGAGCGCTCGTCCGTGTCTGCTATGTGTGAGGCAGCTCATTTGGTAGTACGCAGGAGCCTTAAAGGCACTGTGATTGTCAGTGAGCCCCTTCTCTTGAAAAGTTAAAGGGTCCTGCAACAGTTTCATATTGGGGACAGTAGTCAAATCACAGAACAGCTGACCTTCTGATCTGATCATGTTGACGAATATCAAAATAGGGGGCTGGATTCCAAGATCTGCGCCTTCACTTTCCTGGGAGAAGGGGCTATGCACATCAAAAGTCAAGCACACACACACACACACACACACACACAGAAACACACAGTACAGAATACAGTTGCTATGTGTATGTAGTGGAACATTTTGTGGAAAGTAATCACATTGGCTTTAAAACTACAAAAAATGGTCATTACAGTATACTGTATGCAACTGATTGATGAAAGCAAATGCACAGTAAGCTCTGGATTTGCGACACAAATTACAGAATACAATTTTGCAACCTCCACAGTTGGTCTCTGTCTGGAAATGTTCTTTTCAAAGTGGTTCCAAATACGGTGGTAAAATGTCTATCTATCTATTCATTAGCAGGCGACTGGACCAGCTTCAACTAATCAGAACTGTTTCTGAAAACAGGCACACCATTTGTATCGGACTCAGTTGAACTACTCACCTGATTGTATGATGGTTCTTAATTGGGCTGACAAGTGATTTTCAATTGAGTGTACACAGATTGATAGAAAAAACAGACATTTGTAAAATCAAGATGGTTTTACAAGGCTATTTCGACTACTTATGACTAAAATTTTAAATGAATTGTCTTGTGGTGAACGAAAATCAATCTAAAGATTTTCCTTCATATAATTGCCACATCTTTGTGTTCTTTTGGCAGTTACTTTATCAGTACAGAAGGTTCTCCAAGAAGACGTCAAGTTTTCAGGTGATTAATTTTCCGGCCAATTACCACACTGTAGTTTTGGACAGCTTCATAAAGTCCCTTGTATTCTTTGTCACAACAATAGATTTTCATAAATGAAAATCTGATTTGGGCTGTTTTCCATCAATATCTTATGCTTTTGTTTGCTGTGCTCTTGACTGTGCAATCAGAATAAAAGCACCCTGGTGGCATATTCTGCACACAATTATTTCACAAATAATGGTGGTGTTCATGGAGTTCAGACATCGTCCTTCATGCTGGCAGGGTTGTGTTGATGCCTGTAGGTCATTCAATGCATTCATTCATTTATTTGTCATTTTATTTGTTTCTGTTTTCAGTGTGAAGACGGTGGGCCTGTTTCCACGGCAATGTTTAACCTGTGAACTTAACAAGGCTCACTGTCTGTATTTTGATGCTGAAATAAGTCCTGACCACCAACACATCATCCTTCACTGTAAAGGTAGGTCAGCCAATAGAATTTATACTGTAATACATCTTAAAGTCTTCTCCAGCACATTTCAAAGACTTCCAATATGTGCACTGGTAAGGACTCTGTGATGGTCTATTCCAGTGGGAAAATGATTCATAAAGCTCCTACCACTCTTTCACAATTTGCATCTGATGAATTTAGTATTCTGATGATCTTTATCAGCGCGTTTTCGGAAAGAATTGTTGTTTACATGCTACGTTAAATCCATCATAAATTAACGAGGGCTCTGGACCACTCGTTAGTCCATCGTAAGAATACTGTAGCTGGTTTTGTACAACAGGCTTAAATCAACAGCAAATAAATGCCGGCTAAAAGCTATTAACAAGTTATTTAGACCACTGTAAATTATCTGCATGAACTCCATTGTTAAACATGCGAAACGACAAAGCAGGCATGAGCTATCATCACTATTATTATTATTAGGCAGGTAGAATGAGATGTCCAAGAATGTGTAAAATGATAATGTGCTTTATGAGAAAATTTTACTGAGCAAATGAAACAGCACATCTCTCGTGCTCTCAAACTGTTTCTAGTGACGGCTCTATCTCCGCCCCCTTCCCCAGAATGCCTTACATTCTCTGTTTGATTCATGCTGAATTTAAGTATTACATTTGTATTTTCACTTTACTGTTTGCCTTATTTGTTTCAGTGTATCGGTGAACAGCAAATGTTATAATGATTGTACAGCAATTGTGATATTGATAGGACAGAATTACATAATGTTCCATATTGAACACGTTATATTCCGACTCTACCGCATTTGACGTCATCAGCATTATTTGTGTTTTCCTACGAGCACTTGACACTACTTATTTTTGGATGGATTAGCAGAAAATGTATAGGTATATTAGATGTGTGAAGTACAAACTTTACCTACAGCAAACATATTTTGATATATGTTATACCAGTTCTTATCTAAAAATAGCCTATAGGCATACAGTAGGCTACATGACAAAAATAAGTTTTGGGGTCTTTTTTTCCACCTATAGGCTAGTATAATAAATGTCATTATATTTAGTTACATTATAAATCTTGGTGAGTAAGATACATCTAATTAACATGACTTACATTCTCCAAATGTGTTTAGATAGATATGCTACCTTGGACAGCTCCTGTAATGCACAGATAAAGATGCACTTTAATAACGAGCAAGTTGCGTGCTGCTTCTGTAAACAGGTGTAAGTCTGTCGTAGCTAACAAACTTAATCAAAGTGCAATCTTAGTGTGTCGCTATTGGGAAACAGGGCCCTAGCTGTTACAATGGACTAATGAGTGGTCCAGAGCCCTCGTTAATCTACAATGAATATTATGTGGCACGTAAACAACGATGCTTTCGGGAAACGCACCGCTAAAATAATGTGACAACTAAATGCATCTTAAGATCGTAGCACTTCGGGAAATAGGGCCCTGGTCCGGTTGTGGAACCCCATTTCCCAAGGTCCTAGACGATCTTAAGATTCACTTCTGTGCAAATAGCACAGAATTAGTGGTGGTCACCTTCATCCAATCAAAACAACAAATGTTTGACCAACAGGCTCTAACCTGTTGGTCTACTTTCATCCAATCAGAAAAATGTTTTTTGAACACAGCTAGGACACTTAATTGCTGTAGACACCAACTGGACAACCCACCTGGATGCTGATTGGGTGATGGTTCTGTTAGCGGCTGACAAATGGTTTTCGGTTGCTTAGACTGATGTGCAAATTGTCTTGACAAAATCAGAATGGTTTTACCAGGCTTCTCATATTATACATCCATATATATATATATATATATATATATATATATAAATGGAAATACCCTGTTCAAAAACATACAGTAAAGGCCGCCGCGTCGTTCGGTGGTGAGTCAAGGAATGCGTTTGAAAGGTAAAGTCAAAATGAGGGAGGAGCTCAGAAACCTGCAGATATTCAATGCATGTTTATGGCTTGACGCTCAAGAAATAGACTAGTCCTAAAATAACTAGTCCTAATACTTTTCCGTCTCTTGATGCGCGTCGAAGCCTTCAGTGGGCGGTGGCCTTAAGAGAGCTTGCATTACTGTGCAATGATACTTGATACAGCTTCGGAAACTCTATAAACAAAACTATTTAAAAGCAACTATGTGTTGCTTGCAGTTTGTTTGTAGTTTAGTCAACCATCTCACCCAACAGATAGAAGCATCTGACAGATGTCAGGGGTTTGCCGATAGTAATCTGTCATCCTCAAAGCTAAAATTCATCTCATCAATTTTAAATGAAAGGCATAAACTGAAAACAATTAGCCGCTCTATTGTGTATAATTGCTTTGGGTAGCACTATTGTTCAATGAGCAGCTTATTAAAATGAGGGCATGGTCTGGTATTGTTTATTGTTCCAATTTACATTAACGAGATGAGAGCTACATGCTCACATGCACTAGCACTTTGGCGTTGTGATTCATTGGACAAAAAGATGTCCCCTAGCTCACATGTAATAAAAAAACAATCTTGAAAGCTTTATTCCCTGTAGAAGGCCGAGTTCAGCATAGCTAAATAAGCTTGTCACTAGTTCACCTCAGCATTGTACCCGCCGTTTAATTTCTCACATTAAATGTATGTGATTATACTGGCCTCATACAGGTGTGTTTGGTGAATGAAACCCTGTCTCTGTGGCACATAGTGTTTTGAGCTGACCACTAGAAGAGAAGGTGCTCTTTCTCATAAAATAAAATGCTGCTTAAAGCATTATAATCCTCTTGTGAACCACATACTTAACAATTGTGCAACCAAGCCAACCATTACAGTTACATTATTTTTTTTTTTAATATAGGTGGACAAATACAGTAGGTACAGTATGTAGATGGATAGATATGCATTGTTTTTTATTAATATTGTATTATATTGGATATGTGCTAGATAATGTGCTAGAAACATATAGCATACAGTCCATACAGTAAGAAAAACAAATGGTAAATGTAGTCTGTTGAATGAATTAAAGTCGAGGCGAAAACTGAGTTGGTGAGAAAGTGACAATGTATGAGGAGCATTGAGCAGTGACTCACGTTCTTCAGCCAACCCTCAATCTGATTAACCTCTGACCAGATATTTCACAGCCAGATCTGAATGGAAATGGACTTCATTTGATTATGTTGGCTGTGCCAAAGACCTTTAACCTCCTAGTTGATATGGGTAAAGTGCAAAGCCATACCCTAACAAAGAAGGCTGAGCACTTCAGATTTGCAACCTCAGGTGTCGTGTATCAACACATATTATTGTCAGTCTATTGTATTACAACGTACAGCTAATGTATTACAGTACAGCGAATACATATAAAACAATAAAAACATTATCTTTGTCTTTCCAGGTCCCGGAGCTCCTACTGTCATCCTGCACAGCCTCAATAATGCCAGTAAAATCTCTCTAAAAGCATCTGCATCTCATATATCCTCATTGCTTTTGACTTTTTGGAACATCTGCTAATAACATCTGCTGATAAGGGTCTTACAAACATAACTTTTAATGCTAATTCTGCTCATGTCATCAATCATTTATCAGGTATAAACATTAGGCCTATAGATACAGTATGAAAAATGGTTGCCATTTACAATAAATGTAATTTTTTGGGAGGAACAGAATTGTTATTAATGCTTGCACATTAATGTGTGTGCATGTGCATTTGTGATGGAGGTAGATAGCAATAAAGTGTCAAAATGATCCTTTAATTACAAATGTATAGAAATAATATGCTTATTATTTACATTTTCACAAATATGTAAATAATTTAGACCTACAACAATAGGGGTTAAAAAATATTGTTATTAAATAAATAAATAATAAAATGTGGGGTAAGGACGTATCTAATGACGCAGGTCATGTGATTGCAGTGGCTGGACCCTCTTCACATAAAACTCTTCTTAATGCCCACCTACCAGATTCCAGTAAACCAACAACCTTATTAATAATAACAACAAATACATACTGTATGGTGGTAAATGTGTAGGTTTTCATAGTCATTATGTTTACAATATAAATAACAGAATAGCATGAAGCAGTTGTACACACGTACATGTACCACGTTATTGTTATCAATTAAGAGAAGGGCTAAGGGGCCACTTTAACCACACTGCATTGGCACACGTTGTTGTTACACGTCGGGACAAAATTGACATTTATTTGATATTAAAACATTTAGAGCACCTACCGGCAGTAACTAATATCTTGGCACCTATGTCGGGTTCTAGCATTTTTGGTTTAGACGTGAGAGAAGCAAAATCAAAAGAATGTGTGTCCTTTTCTGTGTCCTCCTCCTAGTGAGCCTTACTTCTGTGTTAGCCTTCCAAAACATTCTAATCAACACGCACACGCACACACACAAACGCAATTCACTGGTATTCCATGCCTGTACA
Organism: Amblyopsis rosae; assembly: GCA_025399935.1. Lineage (NCBI taxonomy): Eukaryota > Metazoa > Chordata > Actinopteri > Percopsiformes > Amblyopsidae > Amblyopsis > Amblyopsis rosae. The sequence goes on along the minus strand of JAODTR010033847.1, from coordinate 36,379 downwards.
TCTATCAATAGTTTGTCCAAAAAAGTGAACAGCTGTGGTGCAGAAAGGCGAGTAATTAGCCCAGGGTTGTTTGGGCCAACCTGCCATCCACAGCAGTGAAGTCAAAGCCGCTGGCTGTCTCATAATTAGATGCCTATTGATTTTGGGCTTTCCATTAGAACTTCTGGATGAATTCCATTTCATTTAGTGGCTTCTCACATGGGCTGAATAGTGAAATGACCAAATCAGGCGTTTATTGTTAAATATCACGTGGCGAATATTGTAAGGGGGGTCTTTTCTGTCTCCGGTAGCAGCAAGTGTGTTTTTGAAATTGATCTATTTTTACTATATTTAATGCTTATTCAAATTCCCTGTTATGTTAGCATTGCCAGCCAATGCCAAATTATTTTGGGCAAAATTATGATTAATCTGAATAATTTGAAGCTAGTCCAACCACAGATCTGGGCTTTATAGTTTGAATTGTTGTTTTTTGTTTATATCTTTTATTAACCATGTTAAGATGAGTGTGTGAGGTTTAAGAAAAAGTAAATATTTACAACTGTGCATAAAATCAGATTAGGTGAAATATGAAATGGCACATTGTCCTCCTTATCTGACTGCTGTGCATAGCTCACAGGCTCACAAACTAACCTCAAACTAACATGTCATTCGCATGCAATGATGTAATTGGCCGCTCAACTATCTGAACATCTTCATCCAAACGCTTCTGTACAGATTACTACATCCTTGAAAACAACTCCATGCTCAAGGCAGCCTTGAAGTACAAGCGGATTCAGATGGATGACTTCAGAACAGTTCAGCTGGAGAATTTCGGTGAGGAGGCTGTCATCACAGATCACATTCCATTTATGGCCCAACACACATGCAGTATACACTTTAATCTCAAATGTTTTATTTCTCCACAGACATGCCTTTGAAGATCTCCTACCCACCAGACTTCTCCGATACACATCATTATGGCCTCCTTTTGATGGTGTATGTATATAGTGACATAAATAATGCTGTGATGCAAGCTAATGAAATCACATGTTTTAGCATTTTGTGTGTTATTAATTAATATTTTATCGTGATAAATATTGAATGATTTATCACTGGTAAATTATCTGTTGTGAGCTAAGCAGACTAGGTAACTGCTTTCATAGAACTGCACTACTTAATGAGACTTTATGAAATTATGTTTTGCTTTGATTTTCTATTACCAAAGTCAAACAGAACATGCAAGTGTTTATGGATTTTAAGGGTTATCATTTATTATTTATTTCAACATCTAATAATTTGGAAAACATTACTACAGTACCATAATTGAATCTGCATGAATAAGTAATAATATTATATAATAAATAATACAAAATCATTCTTATTTTTTCCACTTTGTTAGTGATGGTGCCCCCGGTGGTCAGTCTGTGAGTGACCGCTTTGTTCTAGACTGGGACTCTGTGCTGGTCAGCTCAGACAACATCATCGTGGCTCATTTGGACGGCAGGGGCAGTGGCTTCCAGGGCCAGAGGGTTCTGCAGGAGATCCACCAGAGACTGGGTACTGTGGAGGTTCAGGACCAGTTAGCTGCCCTGGAGTACGTCACACAACTTTCTAGAATTATATTTGATTCAACTATATATTATGAACTTTTTAAATTACGTTATATAAGGTCCAGTTTTTAAAGTTTTACTACACATTACAGTATTTTGTAATTGATTCAACACAATTTCTGAAAGTCTAAACACATTCTCAAAACTGTAAACACAAACACCACAACAGTAAAAGTGTTTACCACAACAATGTTTCACCTGCAATGGCCCTCAGATTCTCAAAATGTAAAACTCATGTTTCAAAATTAAACTGTTTTGTCAATGCACTTACATCAAATTAAAAAGTATCTTTCTTATTGCATAAACAAAGGCACACAAAATACTAAACATCTGTGTCAAAATGGCCTTCACTAGGTAAAAGGATACAAGTATATGCATGGTTGTGCAAAAGCTGCTGTGTGACAGTCGATGCACTACCATCAAGGTAAAAATAAACAGAACTAAGTTGTTATAAGCTGCCAAACCCAAAAGACTAACCTTTAAGTGGACACAGGCAATAAGATGCGAGGCATCAGCAGGAAAAATTGACAAACTGTGGGATCCCGACACTCGCATGCCTATATGTGTTATGGTAAAATTACCCTTTGAAAAGGTTGAAACATCAACTGTTTTTAGTTGTTGCTACAATTGTTTCCCTCCAGTGAGCATACAGTAACTTTCAGTGTTCTGTCTTTATTGCCTCTATTCAATTTTGGCAGCAAATCTTTCTTCAGTTAACATATAAATCTCACAGCAAATTGTTGCCATGTTTCAGTTTTTTATTAGCATGCAATCCAAAGTAAATGGTCAATATTATTTGACCTCCAAAAGGGCATTATGGGAAAAGTGATGTAGGTTGAAATCCCAACTGAAAATGAATAAACAATAAATACATAAACTCTACCACAAAAATATATAATGTTTGCAACGTGTTTCACGTTGACAACCCATTTCTGTGCTAGCAGCCAAATACATCAAAACAAGATATAATATCAACTATTTGAGATAATGGTTTCTAGGGTGTTATAAATAAACCTTTATTTTATAAAGTAAACCTTTATTTTACCAGGAAAGGCTCTTGAGATTAAACATCTCATTTTCAAAAGCATCCTGGGGTTATGATATCTAAATCATTTCAATGCTTGTTTGTTCTTGTGTGCATTTATTTTTCTTTGATCGGCTGTGCATATAGCCATCTGTTGTTGCAAACACCATCTTGGCTTTATTTATGTAATTGGTGTTTCCCCCCAGGTACATGATGAAATTCCCATACATTGATCGGACGCGGATAGGAGTATTTGGAAGGGTGAGCTTCAGTCGACCACTTATCATACACAAGTAACGTATGAAAATAGGAAAATACAGCATACTTTTACCAAACACTACCAAAAATACCTCAACATATTTAGCGGCAGGGCAGGGATCCCATATCATTTTGATTAATTTGCTATTAAAGGTACACTTCTCAACTAGTGTCCGTAATACCCCATGTGGTTGAAACCAGCATTACAATAATGTTTTGTTTTAACACTCAGACAGCTCATACCCTTTTCACAGTGACCAGTGGCTTCCACTATACTCTACCCCTCTTCCTACAGCCACCGATGTCTGTTGATAGTTCAAACCTAAACTTTGAGGTGGGGGCAGAAGTGTATAACCTGGTTTAAACCATCCTGCTTTTAAAAGTTTCACCTCCATACACCTCAGATACAACTGTTATAACCAGAGCCATGGAAATAACAGAGTTACACCAAGTTCAACATTTTCAATGGTCACATGGTTCATGGAGAGGCTAAACATATGGCAAAATAGTTACAGGAAGTGCTTGGTGTGCAATTTAACTTTGTTATTTGGTAATTAGTAGTCAATAAATGCACCGATTTACATTTAAAATTGAATTTATAGTGTACTTTTAGTATTTAGGCTAACTTCCGCGAACTATTTTGAGGCTCCATTGCTGTGAAAAGACGGTCCATTGGATGAACGGAGATGGCGCAACTCTGTTATTTCCATGGCTCTGATTATAACCATCACTCCATCAGTATCCATGAGTTCCATAAGTATATCGCAGAGATGGAGCTTGAAAAGTCTGGATGGTTTTACCCAGGCCGAACAAAAGGAACTTAATGGGGCACAATTCAAGAATGTATATTTTAATAAATAAATACCTACATTGAGGTATGCAAATGTTTAATATGAGTAATTCTTAACACTCTTGTGTTGCTCAGGGTTATGGTGCATACACAACATTAATGATGCTCAAGTCGACAGACAACCTGTTCAAATGTTCGTGTGCGATGTCACCGGTGATAGACTGGAGTCTCTATGGTGAGTATACCATGGTTTACAGTACACAAAATTCCCCTTCACATCGGTGTGTACTTTAACATTCAAGTTAATTAATAAGCTTGAATGTCCACATTAAATTTCACAGTATCAGTGCATGCGCAATTTGACTGCAAATTGATCTGAATGCAATCATAAAAATAGAAAATAAACTGAATTTACACATGATTCACTGCCGCCACATAGAATTCATTTAACTGTCAGGGGAATTAACGGAATCCAGGCTAAAAGAGAAGCTCAAACAATCTCTAAAGAACAGGGAGTTCCAGTGTTCACTATATTCTGAAGACCTTGGGGAAGCGTCTCACCTGCTTTGGGGGTCATTTAGATTACAGTTAAAACATTGCTGTGTGACAGATGGTCACTCACATCTGACTCATACAGCATATTAGCAGAGGCTTTGCTGAGACACTGTTTATAACGCATCACTTTCCGTTTGCAATAGCGTCAGCATTCTCGGAGAGATACCTCGGCATGCCGTTACGGGACGACAGCAGATATCAGGTGGGTGTTTAGCTCCTTCCCGTACATGTTTACGTCAATCTTGTTCAGGGTTTTCTTTTTTAAAAGGGACTCGCGGCACCGTCTCTGAGCGTGACTCCTGACTTAGATCCTCGCTGTTATGACGCCACACAGCTCTACACGGAGCATGTAGCGAGGTTTTCACTTGACTGCGGTCTTTATGCGCCGCAGAAAAAAGATGTGTCACTCATCCCTGGTATGGCGACGGTTCACTGTTAGATCATGACACCGGGTCTCACAAACGGTTGTCAGCCATGCCTCGAGAAGATTTGACGTTTTATCTGTGCTGTACACAGACAAGACAAAATGATGTGCAGACAGAACACCACAGCATCCCCAGCCAATCAAATGTGTTTCTCAGACTAAAACATTCTTTTTAAATAAATAAATGAACAAACATTTACAGTACTAAAAAGTCAGCAAAGCAGCACGTATTTTTACATTGGAAAGCCATTGGCTGTTTGAATAAATGGTATATGGTCTGTAATTATATAGGGCTTTTCCAACCTAGCCACTCAAAGCGGTGTACACAGTATAGCCGGCCCTCACATTCACCCATTCACAGACACAGTCATACACTGATGGTGATGTCAGCCATGCAAGTCACCATCTAACCACCGGGAGCAGTTAGGGTTACGGTTAGGTGTCTTGCTCAGGGACACTATATAGGGCCCTATCTTACACCCGGCGCAAAGCGGCGCAAAGCGGGAACGCAAGTGTCTTTGCTAGTTTCAGACCGACAAAGTAATTTTCCCACCCAGCGCCCACGTTGTCTAAATAGCAAATGCACTGGCGCCCATTTTGGCAGCGGTGGGTGTGTTGGTGTAAACATGAGGCGTGGTCTAGCGCATTGCTGGCACATGCTATCTTGAGGCAGCGGAAAGCGATTGAGCAGCAAAAACCTGGTATGAAGTCAGCGCGAGGAGCATTAGAAATATAGCATCACCTATGGCATGTGAACAATGTGTGTACACCAGCTTGTTACATACAGGGAAGTGCAGTAGCACACAAATATGCAAAGGATAAAAAATGAATAGAGTACAATGTGAAAAGTCATGTGTAACCTACATAAACATATTTTAGGAATCTATCTATTGTTTGTGGCCAGCGAATTGACCGTTTATCTGCCGTTAAAATAGGAAACGTGGATATGGACACGCCCTAAATCCAATTTGCACCTTGAAACAGCAGCTTCTCAATCACATCACCCAGCTCTATCCACTGTGCCACTGCTTCCCAAATAGACACACTATTTCCTCATGCAAGCTAATATAATTCTAATGTGAGAACTTAAGATACGTTTATACTGTAATTAGAAAAAGATTGAATTATATCGGTGTGTATATTATGCCATGTTACTATGTGCCACTTCATTCTTGCATCCTTCTGCACTCACTAGCTTAATCCATTGCTCTGTTATCTTCCGGTTTGTTATATCTCCTCAGTTTTCCAGTGTGCTGCAGAATGTTCAGGCGTTCAGGGGGCAGCCGCTGATGCTGGTGCACGGCACCGCAGATGGTGAGGCATTTCATGTACACTGTGTTAAAAGAGCCATAACCGTATTGTCCTCCCATCTATTATAGCACAATATTGTGATATAGATGTGTAGAAATACAGTGTCTTATTTTCCCTTGTTAGAATTCTATCTGGATTATGCTGACAGTTTATATTTCTTTTTCCTAGCAAACGTTCACTTCCAGCATACCGCTGAGCTCATCAAGAATCTGGTTAAAGTTGGAGCAAACTACTCCATGCAGGTACTGTATGCAGTTTTGTAAGGGTAACAAGACAATGCAGTGCAAATCATATCTAGATTATGCATGTCTTTACCCAGTACATTTATTTTAGATCAAATAATTGTGTTAAATTAAAATATGCAGTATACTGTATTATGCAGAGAACAGTTAACAATGTACTTGGCAGTGCCATGTTGATGTGACATCAGGATTCTTCTTCTTGTACAAAACACTGAAATTCTGATTTGGAATAGTCAAATAGTCATTCACATTTAGGAAGTTAGATTTTCCCTAGTTCTGACTTGCAATGGAGTGCAGCAGCACACCATAAACACTGTGTTTAGGCTGCACGAGCCCCAATAAATTAAGTCAAATCTCTTCTTCTAAAGAAACGGTAAACCTCGACGACCTAGAGTAATAAAGCAAACCCAAGCAACTCCTCCCTTGTCCGCTGTGCCCGTCAGATTTACCCGGACGAGGGTCACTTCCTGTCCCAGCAGAGTCGCCAACACCTGTACGCCACGCTCACCAGCTTCTACAGGGAGTGCCTGAAGGAGGAGCTCCTCCCACCGTCTGCAGAGGAGGACGAGGAGGACGAGTAGGAGCCATGCTCTTACCAGCTGTGAGCCGCTCCGGAGCAATCTAGCGGGAATCTGTCAGCAGCCTCTTGACGTTTTGGACCAAGTAGAGACACTGAGGGCTGCCGTGGCTCTGACGTGTGTGGAATGTGTGTACAAGCAAAGGTCTGGGCGTGTGTGTGAGTGGGCATATGCATGCGCTGTGTGCTTGATGGTGCGTGATAGTTTGAGCACTGCAGTGCGTATGTCTGTATATTCCTGTGTAAAGGCTTCACCGTGACAATGGACTCTCACGTCTCCGGGACTGAAGCGAGAACTAGCCCCCCCACCCCCCTCCCCAGGCTCAATTTCACCTAAATCTCTTGTCACTCTCTCTCTCTCACTCAGCATACAGCGAACCACCCAGTCTGTGGCATGGGGGGCGGGGGTGTTGGTGTCTACATACCCAGAGCATGGTTCATTTCACCCTGTATCTCCACTTCACTTGTTTTGCCACATCCGCCCGCCCGTGTTGCTAGCAGGAAGACCAGGAGCACACACGTACCGTTTTTGTCTCACGTCTTCTTCGGTGGTTTGTACCGTTGCACAAGGATATGCTCCGAGCTCACGCACCGCGCCGCTCATGAATGTGTGCAGTTCCTGTTGAAATCCTCCGTCTGTTTTTTGTTTTTACCACCCATCTCCCTGGATGAAGCCCGTTTCTTGGCCACACTTTATTGTACAATGGTCTTGTGTAGACATGTACGATGCCTTATGAGGTGCAGAGTGCTGTGACATCACACGCTGACATTGGTAGTGCTTCATTACAGCAGCGGCGTGCTAACCCGCGGCAACTCAGGTCCCGAGACACATCGCATAGCTAGTTTGGTCTCTGAGACAGTTCGCTACGTCAGCTGTAAGTTCAGCCATGAATAAGTTATGACATTTACTTGTGGAGAATGGTAATTGGCCATGTTAGGGCATACACTGCGAAATATGCCGTTTTACACATGAACTAATCTTGTATTCTTGAAGGTACGCTCCCTGATGGTGTTACTGTATAGCGTCCGCACAATTCTGCCCCAACTGAAAACCAACTGTGCATGACAGTTCACAAGGGCTGTATGGGGAGGAGCAGAGAGGAGTATGATCCAATCTGCGCTGGCGTGGCTCTGATATGCGGTAATTTATAACTAACTACAGCAAATTATCCACATCATCAACAGTGTTGCTTCATGAGCAATACTAAATAGGCTATAATGTATGAAATACAAGATTGAGCATTGTGTAAAGATGGCCATTAGTGCAAATTAAAGTAAGGTGTTTGCATGTCTACAGGGAACATGTAAAGTGTTGCCACATTTTGTATAGTAATAAAGCAGAGTGTGTATATACATATATTTTTGAGATATGTCAGATCTCATAGAATGTCAAGTCTATGGGGATGGATTGATTTGACCTGGATGTCTTGTACATTTAGTTACCCCGTTTTTCTTTTCAACCGTTCATTTTCTTCTTAGGATGGATTTTGTAATGCTTGTTATGTTGGATATGTTGCTGTTTTTAAGGGTTGGGACGGGGTCAAGGTTTGGGGGTTATTGTGATTGTCCTCTAGTGATGATTATGAATAAAATCCACAGAAAAACAAGTCCATTATCTTGATGTGTGGAGTCTAAGTCAGCAGAGGTCGAAAACATTTCCCCCCCCCCCCAAGTATTGATCGCTGGAGTAAGTTGTCAAAGGAGACGAATGATCCAATCATTTTAACGCTGCACAATTATGTTTCATCGGTTCTGTCACCTTGGGATCAAAGTTTAAGGCCTGACCAGAGAATGGCTTCATGTGATTTAGATGCTAAAGTCCACTTGTTTACAGAAATCACTGCTCTAATATTTATGTGCATTTGGTCCTGTTTTATTGTGTATTGATCCATCTTGGAATTGAGTGATACTAGCTGTGTTAAGGAACTATGTGTACAGAAGGAGCTGAAACAATTTAGGCCTTATAGTGATCTTAAGCATTGACTTATTCTCATACACCGATGCTAACACAAAGTGTTTCATAGTGTAACTTTAGTTTCAAATGTATGTAAAATAAGTTAAATATACATATTTATAAATAAAAAAAAAAAATATATATATTTATCTACAGCCCATCCTCACCCACTGGAAATTGTGCGCTTCTACTTGCAATAACATGTACAGTATGATGGGGTCTAGCACGATGCATTTTTATATATATATATATATATATATAATCTGTAACTGTATGAGTATATAACCAAGATTAATGTTACCTCAAGGAATGAACAGGTGCGCTCAAATGTATTTATGTTCTCTGCATAGATGGATAGATGAATTGATATACCTGAGGATCTGACAACAAAACAACGTGTAGCATATATAGAAAGGTGTTTCTCTGTCATTTATTGGATTGTACAAAGTTTTTCCAAACATACTGTAAAAACAAACATAAATAAATGTATACTGAGGACCATTTAAATAACTACACAAATAGGTTGGTGTGATTGCAGCGGTGAAACAAAGTATGCAAAGAGCTCCAAGCATTCATTCATGATTACAGACCTATATTGTTTTGCTACCATATATTTAATTCAGGGTGACTGTTGTTGAACGTATGTACTGTACTGATAAAAATCCTCAAATATTCAAAGCAGCTGTTAATGTAAAATTTTAAAATTGTTTCTGTCCCTGCACATTACTTAATAATACAAGTTTAAGAGCAATAAAAGATATTCTAGAAAATGTTTCAAAGACCTACAATTATACCAGATTATTGTTGTTTTAAGCACATGTACAGTAGGCTATTAATCTCAAACAGAAAATTGTGACATGTACATTAAAATCAAGAAATACCATTTACCATTTTAATTAGTTTTACCTGTTAAAGCTGAATTTAGACATGTTCTGCCAGATATCTCTATTTGGACTCAGGATAGCAAAACAGGTATAAATGCTAGTCTTCCTTGGGCATCGCTTGAACCAGAAGCTCCTCTTGGAAGCATTGCCGGAAGAAGGTTATAAGAGAATTTAGCAGATAGTGCTGGCTCTTCTCACTTGCCATGTTGTGGCCTTCATCTGGGAAAATCTAAGCAAATTATAACAGGAAACGGGTTTAAAGATATGTAAAAATGTTTAGTCAATATTCCCCACTTTAAATATTTAAAAATAAATATATTCTATAATACAAATTGCATTGCATTGCCTATATGCAGAAAGCATCTTTGAACTGTAAATTGTAAACTTCCACCAGAAAAAAATATATAATTTCATGTTAAAATATAAATACATTTATTTTTGAGAGTGGCATAGGAAATCTTTGTAAATCGTGACCAGCTGACAGCATTCAAAAGCTGTCAGCAGATGTTTACTTTTTTGTGTAGTAACAAAAATCACGTTATATACCTTGGCGGTGAGGCAGACAACATTGTGTTACCATAGCAACACATTCCCTGATACATGAGATACATTAATGCCATTATATTTACTCATATGAGCAAATTCACAGGGTCCCATTCCCCCATGCTGTCAGTTCTGGGTTTAGGAAGACCAATTCACAACAACTAAAATGGAATATTATACTATTATACTTATTGAACTACAATGCAATAAAACATGTAATAAGTGAACTCTACCCTTAAACTCTTAATCTTTAATGCTAAACTCTTAACCCTTAATGACTCAACATTATTTCACCTGCTGTGTGACCTAGACGGATCATGTTTCCTGTCCTTTTTTACCAGTTTATACATCTTCAGAGCATATAGTTTGTTATATAGCTGTGAAATGTTTAGACATAAGTCATCGTACAGTAAATATAGTCAGAGACCATACGCAAACTAGGTCCACTGGAGGGAAACAGTCTATCACAAACAATATGATAAATTACGCTACCTAGCTAAAAACAGTCAATATTTCACTATGTCAGAGGATTATTTTAGTACTATGCCAACCAGCGACTTTTGGGCATTTTGGTGATGTGGCGGCAAGCAATTAAATTTGATAATTGGTGGTTGTCAAGCTCTTGTGTTGCTTGACAAGTCATTGGGCTCCATCATACTGCTTCAGCAAAACCGTGCTTACAGGCTAATGTACGTCAACATTGTCTGTAAACGGTAAATGGGTCTATATTGTAACATAAATATATTGAACCTTTTTTAAATGCAACAAAATGTCGTCTAAATTAAAACACGTATTCTCAAAACTCATGCTGGGATTCCCACTGTGAACATTTTATTCTTTAAACATTTCCATCTTGAAATAATTTATGTTTTAAAGCTTTAGGGGGGTTGGATAGGTTCCTGATTCAATTAAAAGTTAACACCAGGGATTCTTTTTGTTGAGGAAATGAAATAAATGGCAAAGGAAGTTGAAAGAAAGTCACCTGCAGGGTGTAGTTTATGTTGGAATCACACAGCAGTTTCACCAGCTCAGCCGAATGCTGAAAATGAACTGTGGCTGAAATAGATATAAAGAATAATAATAATTATTATTATTATTATTATAATAATAACTATTCCTTTTAGGCATAGTCTTCACTGCTGGATATAAACAGGCTTTTATGTTATTAAATGTGTTAAGACCTAACAATGTTTGATCTTGGTATATGGTATTAACTACTAAACAAAGGAAATGTTTAGGAGTGATAATATATGTTTATTGGAATAGTGAGTAAAATCTATGCAGTAGACTATATTCTTCGATGTTGTGTCATCCACTGTTGGCAGGGGATTTACACAAGGTACTGTACATGGTGTTAACATGCATAGTAGCGGAGCAGGACTGGTGCACTATTTGCTTATTAAGAATTACATCAAGTGGAGTTCCACAGCATTTTGCAAATCAGCCCAATCAAAGCTTTGATTGGTCCAGTGGGCTTCAATGGATGAAGCTCATGTACAGTACATGCACACAACCTCCATGTGTCATGGCCAGATTCACTTAAGCCCTTTTCACACATTGTTCCTAGTATTTACAGACACAGCTAGTGATATTCACATATAGGGATATTTACTTCTTGCACCTGGTCACACATGCCGTGGTTAATACCGGCATAATACAATACCCTGGACAGTCCAGCAGAGGTTGAAAGCTAATCCAACAGTTTATGGATGCTGCCAAGCAATGTAAACAAATTAAGGTTTTCAGGAGTTTGCTTCAGTTTGCTTACTTTTGATATTGCTTGTCTCAATTTGCATTTCTACATCAAATATATATGCAGAGCATAATTTTCATAAAACCAGTAAAACTACTTAACTCACAATGAGTGCACAGTAACGTTGTAGGCTATCATTTTCAAGGCATATCAAATATTTATATATGTATATATATGCATATCAAGCATATCGACCCTTGTTCCTGATCACACATGACCCCATGCAGGAACGGTCTCTGTAAAGCACAGGGATATACAACATGTGTGAAAATGGCTTTAGTAATCACCTTGCTGGGATAGGTACAATATATATAGTACAAGGCCCTTTGCAGGGTCAATCAAGGGCCCTCCATATACAAAGGACCCTGGGGTAGGTCCCTCTTTCGCACAGTATACACTTCATACATACATAATGCACTCAGATCTAAAATGAATGTCAGGCAGCACAATTAACAGTTGTAAAATCCTCAGATTGTTGCAAATTGCACATGCTTCAAGGTCAATGGTGAATCAATATTCATTGGTAGAAAATAATAGACCCTGCGATTTCCTACTGACCATCTGCCGTTCCGTGGATGATTAGGAACCTCAGATTGTTTGATGTTGTGATGTTGCTAAGCAGACTGGAGATCTGTTGGAGACAGCACCAGTAACATATTTGCTATATATAAACAGTGCAGTGTACAGTTATCTCCCAGAGTGTGTTAGGCTGTTTAAATAATATGCTACAACTTTTAATTGATCAACTTTTAATTTCGCTGAGTTGATATTCACATTCGTATCGAAATATCAGGTGTTTTTCAGGTGTTCAGCCATGTAAATATGCCATATTTCACTTATTGTATTTGGACCTTTCAGTGAATATTAACAGCGGTGTACTGTTTACTTAACAGCTGAAAATAACATGCAATGTTATACTAAAACTGCAGGATCTAGTATTGATGTGCATTTGACTTGAGAACTCTCAATAAAATAAATAAATAAATAAATAAGATGTAATAACAAATGATGGGTATTGTAGGTTACTAATGCATGTATACTGCTTAATGTTTTCCATTATATGTTGTGCAAGTGCCTGAAAGCTACAATGACATTTAATTATACTAACTTTTGTATTTAACACTGTATTTAACAAAGTTACATTTTATGTAGTCATATTTGTATAACAAATGCAAAATAACTTGTCTTCTTTTTGGAAAGAAGTTGATTTCATTAGTTCCACTGCTCAAGGGTGTTAAGACATCATACATTGCTGATTGGAATTAAAATATAATTATGAACATAGCACATTGACAGTGATCAGTCTAAAAGCCCTTGACACTCAGCCTTACTTGATACTTGTGTTCAGCTTTCACTGGAAAGCCAAAGTATCGCTCAACGAAGGTCGAACCTGTGAACGAAGACAAAACAAAACTGTCAATAGACACATTATAGATGGAAAGTGCATAATATACTTCTTTGTTACTGACACGCTATTCCTTCATTAGGTAAGAAGTATAACAATACTTAGAACAGGCTGGTGGAGTTTGACATGCATCCTCACTTTTCTTTAGTCTTATTAGACAAGACGGTCACACCTTCTCTAGTATGTTGGCAGAGCATCTGCTGGTTTGTAAAAATCCATTAAAATTCTAGTTCTAATCTAAATGGATCATTAGACAATATAGACACTTGGTGCCCAGATCACAAAATATAGGCATGAAATAACCAGTTGACGGTTATTTCTGGCATGCTGCCAGTAAATAAATAGTCTAAATGGGGTGCTAGTTATTGTGTTCCTATATCAATAGGAATCAGCAGATTAGTAATCCCATAACTGTCAATGCTTTCATAACCAAGATGTTTCTCTCCCTCATCACTCTGTTCAAATGCCATTCATGTTGGTAGCACATCTCAACATAACAATTTATTCTAGAATAGTCAATAATCAAGTTCTCGTTGTTTGATTTCCAGGATCTCCTGAAATACCTACATGCACACTCATACTGTCAGATATGCACTACTGCGATGATTTACATTTTACTGTAGGCTTAGATTCTACGTACCATTCTGAATACATATGGAAAATTTAATGATAATACTGCCTACTTTTAGGAGCATGTACTGTACAGGCAGTACATTTGTACATGTGTAGACATGTGCCAGTAAAAACTGTGGAGGATTTTTCATGAGAACTAGAAGAGCATTCATTTACTCTCTTCCAGTGATTCACAGTGCATTGTACACTGTTGAAGAGGGAAATGACAGCTTGTCTCTATCAATGCATTCACTCAGAGCACATACTGTACCACAATGCAAAAACTCAAATAATTTCCATAATAGAATTTAGCAAGCCTTTGCGGTCACAACCAACATTTTTAGAACAGGAACATTATTGTCAACTGGTCAACCAGAATTCATAGAGCCATAGTATCCATAGTAAACATACTAGATGTAACTTCTGTTTCATCTTGTAGAGTAACTAAAGTAACTCCTCCTACCGTAGAGTCTCCAGTCTGTTACAGGGGAGACAACAACACCGCATCTGAAGACGGAGCCAGGTGAGAGTAGGAGAAGAGAGCTCAGGAACCCTCCGTAGACCTGAGAAATAAACAACATAGAAGAGTAACTGTCTTCTTGAATGGCCCCATCTTATGTTGGGTAAAGAAATACATGCAGTAAAGAGGTTACCTTCCCATAAACCCCAACTTTGTTGCCATCCACATAGGGTAGCTTGACCAAGTACCTAAAAAATTGCAGAGTCAATATTTATTTATGGAAGAGGGGGGAAGGGGGGAAGATGCATAGACAAAACAGAACGTAGTGTTATACATCATGAGTCATTTAAAGAGAAACTCCACGATCTGTTTATGAAATGAAATCGCCTTGTGGTTGATACCAGAGAATTACAAAATGTTTGCTTTAGACACTAACAGTGGCACAACATAAGGAGTGTACATTAGATATTACTGTATATCAACACTAGTAAAATAGCTTTGGTTTTTAGTAAATATAAATGATTGGGGTTTGTAATAATACATTATTATAGTTGAACAGTTCTAAGCAGTAGAAGCCATCTTAGTAAGCATCATAATTATTGTTGATACTGCATACACAATATTTCTTTCTGAACATAAAACCTACTCCAGGGCAGCTAACTGGTCCTGAACCTCCACAGTACCCAGTCTCTGGTGGATCTCCTGCAGAACCCTCTGGCCCTGGAAGCCACTTCCCCGGCCGTCCAAACGAGCCACGATGATATTGTCTGAGCTGACCATTACAGAGTCCCAGTCTAGAATGAAGCGGTCACTCACAGACTGACCACCAGGGGCACTGTTACTGTGAACATAGATACATGTGTTACCAGTTGTTACCATCTCTCACCTAAAAAATATTTTCTCATTCCTTGAAAACCAATTAACTTACATTATCATTAAAAGTGGGTGTGGCTTTGCTTCATCAAAATCTAGTGGGAGGGTTAATTCCAGATGCAGAGCTACAACAATGAAAGTAGATTAATTTCACATGCTGCATTAGGCTCAATGAACAGATGCATTATGTTTGAAAAAATAATAAATGACAGAAAATGTATCTTTCCAGTGCAGGATTTCAATCAAACTTTAGAGGTTCAAATTCAAATTGAACATGAAAAGTAAAGAACAAAGTATATACTATTGTTTTTATAGTGATTGAAATTGTATTATATTACATTGGACATATTACAATCAATTAGAACTAACCAAATCGCAATAATCCATTAATTTACAAAGTTGAGCACAACATGTTTATCTGACAGCAGCGCAGGTAATCCCAGAGCTTTAACTATGTTACCAAATTGTCTGGAATGGACCTCACAGATTGCAGAAAACATGCCATATGGCAAGCCCTCTCTTCTAATTGTATCAGTTGCCTGCCGTGTTTCTCATTCCAACGCTGATTCATAATCACCTCACAAAGCGGAGCACCTGTTCCTTTAATTTCGTTTGTTCTGGATGTGTTGTTTGTGTTCCACTGCTAAAATACCAATATCCCGGACACTTAGCAGGCCTGCTGGCTTGACACTACAGGCTTATGTTACAAGGAAAAGTATTTTCACTTTGTGTGATTGAGTGAACCTTGCCCCTGGTTACCCAATGATCACACATAAAGCTACTGGGTTGAACTGAGTCCTGCGGTCTATGGCTTTGATCAATCATGAAGGTGATGGTGATGATGGTGACACTGATAATGAAAAAAATATGAAAAAGTGAAGCATTCAAGACAATGACAACATAAACAAGCAGTTGTTTTTACAACCAAATACCAACGGAGTTCATATCTATGTGGTCACACAAAAAAAAGTTTGATAAATGCTCGTCAGGCGAAACACGTAAGATTTTACAAGCTACGCCTCTATATTTTGCATATTAGTATGAATCATAAGGACAGTCTCAATTGCTCAAAAGCTTTTGTTTGTGTTGTGATTGGACATAACAAACACCCAATCATCACAATGTTTTTCCAGACAACAATTATGTACCTGTGTTAAAAATCCAATACCTTGAGCATCAATGTTCTATGAAACCAACTTAACAAATGAAAACATGAATTGAGGAGAAACAGTGAGGTTTGCAAGTGTTATATATTAGTTAAAGAATATATTTCATTCACTTTTATAAACTTGTTGAAACGTTTATGTAGGCGAGTGTATGCAATGTTGTGGTAATTGAATACATTGGTTTGGAGACTGCAGTATTGCCAAGCCCATGGGCATCACCAATTGTCAAGCACAGGCATTTTTTTATAATTTTGTATTTGACACAGGCTTGTTAATAGCCTAATTAGAAACAAGTATCCTTATTAGGCAATACTGAAAACATGATTATTTTAAATTAATTACATGGATTATAGGGGAAATACTTTAACATATACTGTACACTACCATTCAAAGGTTTGTGGCCACTTAGAAATTTCCTTGTCTTTGAAAGAAATGCAGTTTTTTCAAATAACAAATTCAAATAATATCAAATTGAATCAGTGTAGACATTGTTATTGTTGTAAATTATTGTAGCTGTAAACTGTTTTTAATTAAATATCTACATCTAGGTGTACAAAGGCCCATTATATGCAACCATCACACCTGTGTGTCAATGGTATGTTATGTTACTGTAGCTATTTACACTCTAAATAAGGCATCTGATTTGTACAGTAGAGAAGGAAAAACCAGAACGGTCCGAGAAGACTTCTAACCATATGTTAAAGAATGAATGTGAAGCGAGAAATAGGCAAGGCTGCTGTGCAGCGTCTTACAATTGTTATTGATCTGGACAGTCCTCCTCTCTCGCCATGGTAACATTCTAGATATGGTCACTTCCCTAAGCGCCACATTCCCCTCCAAAATGTTGTTTGCTGGGTAAAAGTGAAATGTAACAGTCAGGGCAAAACAGATCATTGATTCATTGATAGACTTTCAAAATGGGAATGTGATGAATGCTTGCATACACACAGTATACCAAGTGATTTGTTTGTTTGTTTGTTTGTTTGTATTTATATATATATATATATATATATATAAGAGCTGGGCAAGTTAACGCGTTATTATCGCGTTAATGCATTAATGAATGTACGGCAAAATTATTTTATCTCTGCTAAGTTTAAAAAAAAAATTATTTTGAAAGTCCACGATGTTCACGTCTGAAGCTCGCATCTGAAGCTTAACTTAAATGCAATACACACCGTTGATGCTAGCAAATCATCACTCAAACAGTAGAGGGAGCAGTGAATTACGCTGAGACCCGGCCCCCTTAGTTCTGCAGTATTTAGCACAACACCATTAACCAACAACATACCGTATTAATACCGTATACGACCGATCCGTTTAACTTTAAAAAACGGAAGCCGCTTTGCGTAACTCGAGTATCATGATGTTCGGCTTGTGTAGCCTGCGATGTTCCATGTGCGCTACCGGGATGTCTTCTGCTAAAGCCCTAAATCATAGGCTATTTATTAGGCTATAGTGTTTCCCATTATTCAGTTCACCAGGTTGATTAGCCTATAATTTCATGTTATAAAATCTTTTTTTAACTTGGAGAATTGTCTGGTTGCCGTGACTTTCACGTTCGTTGTTACTCTCAAATCAATACTATAATCTAAACAATCAGCCACACTATTTGTGTGCCTTGCGTTAACAAAGACTAGGTATTGTCTATGGGGGAATGTAAAAATATTAGTTTCTTTGTTAGATTTGTGATAAGCAAACCGCATATTTGGAAATCGTCTATGTAACAGCGCCTGTTAACTGTGACTATAGCATGTCAATTAGTATGTATTTATGACCTTCCCCAATGCTGAAACGGCACACATTACTGCATAACATTTGACCGAAATGCAGGAAAATTAAATGTAAGACTTTCAAAAGGGGAGGCTCCGGCAGACTGCATTGGATGCATCGTGTGGGAGAAGTACACTGTAAAAAAAATTCTGCATTTCGACTGTTTATCCCAATGATTTCTATTCTTTTTCTGTATTTCAAAATGATAGGAAATCATATTCAATTCATAAGAATATACTGTTTAATTACATGTGTCGTGTGGTTTAACAAAATAATTATCAGTGTTTAACTGCTTTTAAATGACAATTTTACAGATGCATGTCAGTAAGACTCCCCACACAAGATTTGTTGATGGTCGGAGTTTTACACAAATAGCTTTTGATTTGAAAAGCTGTCTACAGATAATTACTGGGTTTTTATTTTGTTATTTTTTACAGTTTACTATCTTTTTGATATAGTATTTTCCCATTGTTTTCACAAAATGTTATTATAATATATTTATTTTTACAGTGTAGGCTATAGAGAAACATAAGCAAGACAAGCTGACAAATGCCATAGCAAAGTGGATAGCTACAAATTGCAGGCCATTTAGTTGTTCAGAGGAAGAAAGGTTTATATGTTTACATGCTGCTGCTTGGAAGGTAATGTTATGATTGTGTATCTGGACTCTGAGGGTATCTTGCTTTCTATAACAAACTAGATACAATGTTAATGCCCTGGCAGTGGCATATAGCTTTGGTTTTATATTTGATTTGATTGCATTAATATTTATGTTGAGATTTACAATAAATATTTTAACTGCTACTATGTAAAAGGGAATACTGCTGGTAAAAATCACCTTATTTGTCTGCAAACCAAATGTTAATTGCACATATAGCGGTACATTTACAATAAAAGTGCCCAATACACTGCTTTAGAATTAATTATAGAATTTTGCGCAAAACAATGAAAATAATGAATTTGTGATTAATCGCAGAAATGAATGCAATACAATGGTTATCGTTGCCCAGCATTAATAAATATATATATATATATATATATATATATATATTAGGGCTGGGCAAGTTAACGTGTTATTATGGCGTTAATGCATTAATTAATGTACGCCGAAATTATTTTATCTCGCGTTAACTAAGTTTTTAAAAAATAATTATTTTGACACAATGACATTAAATATCACATTTTAAATAATAATGAAAACTATTTATAAATTTCTAAAGCTATATTTTAAGATGTAACACATTCTTGCTGGCACACTCACACACAAAATCAGTTAATAAACAAATAAAATGTATTCAGTTATGAAAGTTGTTTTAATACTACACAAAACCAATGATGGAGATGTTTTTTCACTGTACAATAAATAACTTACCATATTAGTCTTTAATAATACATTTTAATTATATTGATTTAATTGTGTGAAATTATCATTCAATTCACTATTGTGTCTGCGTAAATTAAATCAAATTGCTAGCTAATTGAAAAATGTGATGTGTCCTGATGTTGTCTAGCCACAGAGGATATAATGATGCAACTTTAATTAGTTGATTAATCAACATCTCTCTCTCTGTGTTAGCCTGCAGGAAGAAGATTATTTATTTACTGCTAAATCCCCAGACAAAGTTCCTAGAACCCCCTCATGTACACTAAATGTTTCAGACATTTAACACTCTTTAATGACATGATTATGTATTTACTGTACATCTGCAGTGTGGATGCAAAGAACTTTGGCTCTTTTGTACTAATAGTAAATACACTCCTCACTTTGTGTCTGCAACCTCTTGTGGTTGAAACCAGAAACCAAAACGTACACATACACCACCTTCTGCTTTTGGCTGCCACTCATATTTACTCCTTCCAATACAGATTTTCATATTCTCAAATCATTCTTGGTCCCTACTAGAGATGCCGACAACTGAACCGTATCCCTTAGCTTGGAGAGAAGTCTTAGGCTCTGAGGCCACTTTAATGCATGACAAGTATATTATTATCTAAGCTCTTTATTAATATTTGTATTGTGCAGTATTTATTGGAACGCAGAGTGATATATTAACTGTTTTTAAAAATGTTTTACAAAATTGGAAGTGACAACTGCCTGGACTTGGACTACAAATGATGCCTGATGCAAGATGCTGAAAGAGCTTAGACGGAAATTAGTTGAGGACTGTCAGCAGAATGCACTTACTGTTCATGTCAGCTATCTTATGGAGTGTGGTTTGGGGAATTCCAGGACCTAGAAACAACACAACACAAAGTACATACAGTTGTGTAACCTCCACAGGCAATAGATAGTCATCAACCTGATTTATTGGGGGAAAAAATGTTTATTCCATTATTAAAGCGGTACTGTAGTCATTGTATTATAGGGGCTTGAAGTTATGCTGTATGTTTTTTAAATGTTCTTATTTGCTAAGTACATTTTGTGGCTGAAATCCTAAATATTTTATTCTACCAAAATCCAACCATTAAATTGCCAAAATCCAGGAACGCCCATAAGTGACAATGTCTCCCTCTTTTGCCATCTGTGAATGTGAGTAAACTAAATATATAAAATATATAAAGTCCATAATATCAAAGAATCAGAGAGGGATCCCGAGGCGTTCCCAGGCCAGTGTGGACATATAATCTCTCCACCTAGTCCTGGGTCTTCTCCGAGACCTCCTGCCAGCTGGACGTGCCTGGAACACCTCCCAAGGGAGGCGCCTAGGGGGCATCCTTACCAGATGCCCGTACCACCTCAACTGGCTGCTTTCGATGCGAAGGAGTAGCGGCTCTACTCCGAGTTCTTCATGGATAGCTGAGCTTCTCACCATCTCTAAAGGAGAAGCCAGCCACCCTCCTGAAAAAACCCATTTCGGCTGTTTGTACCTGTGAACTCATTCTTTCGGTCATGACCCACCCTTCCTGACCATAGGTGAGGGTAGGAACAAAAATTGCCCGATAGATCGAGAGCTTTGCCTTCCGGCTCAGGTCTTTTTTTGTCACCACGGTGCGATAAAGCGATTGCAATGCTGAACATGTTTCAAGAACCTTGCAGGGATTTTTCAACCAAAAAAAAAAGGTCAGTTTGACAATCTCCTGCTCCATAGTCCCCTCACTCGCGAAAAAGACCCTGAGGTACTTGAACTCCTTCCCTTGGGGTAAGGATTCGTTCCCCTACCCGGAGTAGGCACTACATCACATAACATATACTGTATACACATTGACCCTGCCCACATTTGACAGCACCCACCGTTTGACCCTCGCTGCATTCGAAACAAATGAATCCTCTGGCTACATGAGTTAGTGTGGAACAAGCTCGCTAGCTTGCCCTTCTAAAACAGTTTTATAGCATTATAAGGATACCAAAAAAATATTATTATGAGTGAATCACTTAATCACACAAATATTGTTAATGTGAAACAGAAATGGCGACCTAAAATGTACTAATAAAATTTTGAAATGTTCGCTGTTTGTGCAAGCTCACATTTGACACCACCCACCCGTTTTCTTATTTGGTTAATCTGAGTAAAGACACTGACTAAATACAAACACACGTTCAAGGCACACATTGAATACAATCGTATTTCATTTTTGAAAATAGTAAAAAATATTATATAAAGCACTTTTTGCTTCATGCTATTTGAGACAAGCTACAGATAGGCTATAGCTGCAGTGACCAATAGACATGTTTATGCAAAGACAGTCACGATATTGTTCTTGGTCAGAGCTCTACGTTGAATGCGAAAATCTTAACACGTCCTGGGTGGACTTCACTCGGACTCGAACTCTGATCTTTCTCGGCATGGGAACTGGGTGCGCTAACTAAAGAGGATAAAAACAGCTAGCTTCTTTCAATAGGTGTCGGGTAGGTTCTTACAAATCTTATTATGGTGACGCCACTACTGATTACATCCGTCATTAATGTAGCTTTCTTCTTATTCAGGTTATTGATGTAATTAAGGAGCTAGATCACCCTCTGGTTAAGTTAAGTGATTAAGTTTATTGGTTACTTTACTTGTTAAGCATAGGTATTTGTTTTCCCTCAATGATCAGATCATAGAACTATATGGATCGATGCACTGTAAGCTACTATACGATCATTAGGCCTGCTATAATGACATGATGTTCTCCCTAGTAACGACCACAGCAGGGGTGAAAACATTATTAGAACGCCCTATTAAACCCATGCAAAGCTGTCAACATTCACTGCTACAGTATTTCTGTCTCTTGGCCCTTCTTGACACCTCTGTACATTATTGTATATGAGTGCGACCATTAGCTCCATATTAATGAAGAATTACCTCTACAGTTGAGGAGGACGTGTTGATAATCGGGGCTGACAGCAGCATCATAGTATGAGCACTGCTGTGGAAACAGCAAGCAGGTGAGACAAGTTCTCTGAAATGGACTTGTGGTGGAAACCCTGACAGAAACACAGTGGAGATGAATGTTAGCAACACATCTGTCTTTTTTGACAGGGCACACATATCATTCTGGTAGCATCCAGAGTAAAGACCTACCAGAGGAAAGACATACAGTCTCCCCCTTATGCCCCACTAAACAATGTTTTAGTATATTCATGTGATGGCTACTAGAAGAACGACAGTCAGAGATAGACCATAGGCCATAGGCCAACGATAGACCATCATGTGGAGGATTGTTCTGTCCTGATGGAGAGGGTCAGCCCAGGATTACAGTCTCTTCACCAACTGAGCAGAGGTCATTGAATGGAACTATGTCAGAAAGTCACATACTCTAACACACCCCCTGTGTGTGTGTGTGGACACTAGACACTGGGAAGATACTGTATGTTACTGGAGTGGCTTAGATGTCTGGAGTGGTCCGATCAATAGTCATACTGGGGTGGCTTAGATGTCACACCTATATCACGCCAGTATGACGCTTAAAGCCCAGGCATACTGTGCGTGGGACAAACATATTGTCCTCCACTACCGACGGCAACGGATGTCCTACTAATCTCACAAATGAGTGTTCTAGGCTTATAACATTTTTTTTTCAGCGAATACATTAGTTACACAAATATTGTTCGCGGGACATTATGTGTGCGTGTAAAAAATGTTTTATAAAGTTACAGCCAACCTGTCTGCGTGATGTATGCTTGGAACAGCGCGAGCGCTCGTCCACGTCCGTGTTGCATGAGGTCACGCATTTGGTAGTATGCCTGGGCCTTTACAGCCTCCTATAGGCTAACAGCACGCTAGCCTATATGGAGGTTAGCCCGTGATAGATGGAGATAGACAGATGGGTTAGACAATCACCTGGCAAGTTTTTTTTTAATGCCTGCCCTTTTCCAAACAGCTTCAATACATGGCTTCCCAGATGGTTCTGTGTAATAAACCATCCGGCGCATCAGGTAACCGTAATGACCCCACTACTCAAAATGATCCTCCCAGCTTGATTGGAAACACAAACAAATGAACTGGATGAGATGGACTTACCTGTAAAGCTGCCTTTGTGTGGATCCATTCTCTGTACTTAGGAAATATCTGCAGAAGAATAGTAAATTCATGTTATTTGACAGTGATCCCTATAGGCGACTATATGGAGTCTATATTGCGCACTCACACAGACTGTGTGCTCTCATCGTAGGCCAGAATTTGTGAGGTTTCCCAACTTCCTGAGGTTAGATGGCAAAGTGTGGCCTCTTGGCCTTCAGGCTGCAGATGAACAAGACAGAATATAACAAAAAACCTGACTGTAAACACAACCTCCCATTCCAATCCTCTACACAACACACACTGAATTAAGTCATATTCTAATTCAGTGTTATGCCCGTTGGTAGCAGTCATGACTCAGCAGCTCAACACTACCTTTACTAATTAAAGTTACACAGAATGACCCTTGTGGGTGAACGCAGTGCTACAAATGCATTGTTGTTTTATTGTGAACCTCAGAGCACAGACCCTTTCCCATGCCTGAATGCTGAGGGACATGCCTCCCATCCCCCAGAGGGCTCATTGGCTTTAATCCTCCCCAAAGCCGGTACAACACAATTATACACTAATACTGCAGTTTTAGTGTAGTCAAGCAGAATCCTAATAGGTTTACCTGGTCAGATATCATGGTAATATGGTTGAAAGCTCCTTGTCCGTCATGTTTTAAAGGCATTGTGATGAAGAACTTTGTCGCGTCATTTGAGAAAATTGGCTCTTCATTCTATTGGACAATTAGTACATAATTAGATACAAACAGTTGCAACAGATACAATATCACACATGTAAGCAACACATTGTAACGCTTCCCTGGTCTCGCCGGTGTAGTACGGCCGGAGAGAGACTGCCCACATCCCCAGTGCCTCACGCCCTCACGTGCGATCAGGCCGATTGCCGTCAGCCGTGTGGGCGTGAGGGCATAAAGACTGGTGAATCCGGGGAGGGGGTGTGGGTTATTGTTTATGTTTCATTGATGGCAAATTTCTTGTCCGCTGTATCCATTTAGATTATGTGACTGTGCACGCCTGTTTGTTTTGAGTTTATGTACGCTGTTGAGTTTATTTAAGTTATTCATTAAACGCTGAGCCGTGGGGCTCGTTGAGCGTACGACCTTTTGTGGTTTCTCCTTTTGTTTTCGTTCGCTTGCACTCGCCGCATCATCCCAGCGTTACACACACACACACACACACACACACACACACACATACATATATATATATATATATACACACACACACACACACACATACATATATATATATATATATATATATATACACACACACATATGTGGCCCAAATGTCGTGTTTTGAGCTTCCATAGCAATCACTAGAGAATAGACAAAGCTTTGTTGGGGGGGGGGGGTTGTCGGCACGTGCTCCCGTTCAGACTCGACACGTTCATAGTAGAATGGAGCAATGCACAGCCTGTACCGGTACTGACTGGACAGAAGAATGTTTGTGTAGCTT
The DNA here is from genome assembly GCA_025399935.1 of Amblyopsis rosae. Classification (NCBI taxonomy): domain Eukaryota; kingdom Metazoa; phylum Chordata; class Actinopteri; order Percopsiformes; family Amblyopsidae; genus Amblyopsis; species Amblyopsis rosae. Next base: position 11,282 of record JAODTR010033847.1, on the reverse strand, counting down.
AACTTTTAGCATATCTGTTATGCTTTAATGCTTATTTCTTTTAATAAAATAAATAAGACTGCTTGTATAGTACAGTTCTACAAGCGTTAGTTTGTGCTGTTAGAGTCTAGTAAACAACACGGCTCAGCTGTGAGGAGGGGTGCGGGGGGAGGGCTACGGACGGACACGAGACGAGCAACAAAACTCATACTGGCAACTTAAGATCCAAGCGAACAGTCAGGACTGTTTAAGGGCTTGATCACATGAATAACTACATAGCACAGATTTAGTTAGATCAACATACCGGTACCGGTTCAAATAGTTTATAGGTTTAATAGCCAATGGCAGTCCGTGTTGAAGTCTCTTCTTTCAGACCAAGTTGCACTTGTCAGAGATGTTGATTAGTGTGTATGCTTAATTAACCAATGGAAAATCAAACATACTGATTTTTTTTTTATGGAGAAAATACTGATACGCATGCAAAAAAATATTCTAATCCCAAAATGGAGACTCGAATGCCTACACACGAATACCCGAATAGTCTAATATTCTGTACCAGCCCTAAATGCCTTTCATTTATATATATATATAAATATAAAAGGCAATACAATGGTACATACCTGATGATTGATCCACTTCTCTGATGTCATTAGGTGTTTCTGAATGGGAAAAACTATTAGTGCATTATCTACAGATGCAAATTATTCACAGCAATTCACAGTGGAAATGTACGGAGCCCCTTAGGGGTCATGCGGAGAAAAAAAAAGTAATGGTGGAAGAAAACTGTATAGCTATTTTTTGCCAATAACAGCCAATAACAAGCTAATGCCAAATGGATATTAATAAATAAATACTGTACAGTACAATTACAAAGAATAAAGAACACCGTCTCTCAAATGTATGTATAAGTTAATTGCTTCATATGGGTCTCTTGGAATAGCCAGGTGTGATTCAGACATGATCATGTTACATATGTTATATACGCAGTGTTGGGCAAGCTACATTGAAAATGTAGTGAGCTGAGCTACCAGTTAAGGCTTAAGCCTGATACAACTGCTAAGAATCAGTATGTGATGCCATCACATACACGGACCTAGGCTACATGTGAAGACGACAGAAGCACTTCTGTATGACGGTGATGCCGTAGACGAGGCAAGGGAACGCAAATGTTATTGTGACGGAACGCAAAACTATAGCGTGGGAACGCAAAATATAGCTATAAAACAAATTTCCACCATTCCTTTTTTTTCTCCGCATGACCCTAAAGGGGCTCCGTAGAAATGTGATATACAGTTGTAATGAGTTCAACCCTGTTCTACGTTGACGTTACGCGGCGCAAGCCATACGAATGAATGTGTTTCAGAGTGCAGCGTTGCTGCTGTCGCTTTCTGTCTGAAAGAAACTTAAGTCAATTTATCCTACAGATTGACCGGTAGTCTAATCATCACAATGCGTAATCCCATATATACCATTTTAACAAACAATACACAGTGGCAACGGTGGCCATTATATAATCAGTTGGCACGGCGGCCTATTACTTTTTAAATAACTTACATTTTGATGATCGCATTGAACTTGAAAAGCATTTAAATCCACAGTCCACTCATAAGTACTGTAGGCTACCGGTACACGTTTCCTCCTCTTGTTTAAGTGGTTGATGGCGGTCAATTCACAACTGAACTTTTATTATTTGAATAGGCTATTGGTTTTTCTCACCAAATTAAGCAATAACCTAGAATCTATAGCCTAGGTATTACATTTCCTATTTAAACTTCCAACTTTTCATTACAAATTTACCATCGAAAATAGCGTGGCTAATAAATCTTAAACATTCTCCTCATAGTGGCAACTCAGCGCCTCGCCGAAAACACCACATTTGAGGGGAAGTTTTGAGTGTTAAACACTTAATTTTCCTGCATTCTGCAAGACTCAAAGGATATCTATGTACTGATTTTAAGTATCTTTGTATTAAAGCATCTGCTAAATGCTCTCAATACATGCTGCATTTTGTCACATCAACTGTCAGGTGGCACCATGGTCAGTGTTCCTCACCTTCACACATTGTCCTGTGGTGACGTTACACAGCGAGACAATTGACAAGTTCTGAGGACGGTTGACCCACCGTACAGCCAGACTCTCCTCTGTCGCCCACTTCACCATGGTAATGTAGTACTCACTAGGAAAACCACAGAATTCACAAGAACCACATCTCAGGAAATACAACATGCTTTTCATGTGCAAATGCTTATTATTGAAACTGATTTTTGATTTTCTCAGTATCCCTCACGCTGACAGACAGTATACTACTGACAGTACCGGTATAGATGTTTTGATAATCAAATGGCAATATATCTTCAAATTGGAGCACACATGACAATTTGAGACCACAGTTGTCATTTTATAAAGATAGATTTGGGAATACAAGAGATAGATCAGTGGCAGATAAACATACTTGTCATGCTGCTAACAGGGCTGGACCTAAGTGCACAACACAAAGGCTGAACTTGGAATAAGGACATTTACTATATAGATCTAACATTATGCAAACATCGACCGACAAGGAACTGAAAAATACATAAGGGCAAGCTAATCTTCTATATCGAGCTACAGCCTGCAGATGACTGCAGGATACACCAACTTCACTACTGGACACACACCCTAAAATAACGTCCTAGCATGTTAATTGCGGACTCGCAGTACTACACCAGCCTTATTAGACTTCTGGTTTCGGCAGTTTAAAAATATAACTCCTCTTTGTAGAAAAGCATATCTCATAAGATTAGGAGCAACATTCCCTCTCTGAATAAGGTTAGTAGTAAAATGTATGGTGAGTTTACCTTCAGGTTAAGGTTAGTGGTTAAGTGTACACCAAGGGTTAGTTTAGTGGTTAGATTTAGAGGTTAGTTGACCACTGGTTAAAGTTAGTGGAAAGGTTAAGGGGTTAGTTTAACTTCTGGTTAAGATTAGTGGTTAAGTTAAGGGGTTAGTTTACAATGCTGTTCTTTTGATTGATAACACACTAATCCAGGCGGTTATCTCCGGGGGCGTGTATTGTTGTAAAGTGGGTGTGTCCTGTAGTAAAGAAGGTGTGTTCTGTAGTCTGCCAGGCTGCAGCTGGACCCTTCTCCAAATGTGCAATACAACATTAGACCAAAACAAGGAACAGAAACAGACAATGTGACAGTAATACTAGTTACTTGTTTTACTGTAATTCATGGTCAACGTTAGCTGAGGTAAGGAAGCTACAGAGTCAAGGGTTTAACAAAAGTTCAATTCCACTTAAAATATACCTTTTTTCAAAACTGTCAGGAGGTTGTAGTTCCATCGTTTGGGACCCTCCGTCTAGAGCTACGATGTTTAGGTTGACACTTGGGTTGATTTGACCCATCTAGAGAAATGGAGTACTATTACCCTCCCAGATATAGATCTTTCAAAGTCCAAACTGTGTAACAGTAATAATGTAGTTGATGTGCTGCACCAATAACCATCTGCGCAATGTAATATAGTGAACTTGTTTTCTATTTGTATGTGCTTTTATGTCGAGCTACACCTCTGGTGACAGAGAATATAATGAAGATATAATTCAAGAAAGAAAAAAAAACATCTCCGTATCTAGTCCAACCCCTGGGGCTAGTCAATTGGTTTCCCCCCATTGAACCTCCTTCAAAAATACAGCTCATTAGACTGCCTGACATGAGAAAACACATTGTATATTTTATTGTATCACAGAGATGACAGTAAGGCTGGCATTGTGGCTTATCACCGTTTCCCTTGTAAGCCCTTGTTTACTGTTTAGCTAGCATGGCATGTCGAGGTGGCATTTCCTCTTAGATTCACATCTGTTTTATTATTGTGCCCACAGACCCCTTTTACTTCCCCAGTTCAGTGTTTTTGTTTGAAACTGTCCACAAATATGTGTTTGGTTGTGGGAATAAGAGTTTAGGCTACATTAGGTGAGTGTACGGTAAGAGCTCTGTATGGGGAAGAGTATAGATGAGTGTCAGCCAATCAGGCAAGAGAGGGGCATGCATTATGAAGTTCAAACCAAAATAAATGTTTACCTAATGCAGGGTTCATCCAAATGTAATTCCAGGCATGAATTCCAGGGAACGAACCTACTGTATATTGGTCATTGATTATAGTTATGTATCATCCATCCAATGATTTTAAATACATAGTTTATATAGTATATATTTGGGTCTCTTTGTCTTATCAACTGTGTCTGGAATGTACATTACTGTATATCTATCAACTCCATGGTGCTGCTACCCATAATGCATGTTCTATACATTGTGTGTGTTCATCAGTGTTGATACATTACCAAAAACCACTAGCAACACCACAACCCTTCTGTAAGTCAATGTTAGCAGGTAAATTAAAAAATCCAATTAAAACGCACTCTGTCCTATAAGATATTATAATACTGACACACCCTGCTTAAGGAAATGAGCCTGTGTTAGTGTTATGTGACTCAGGTTAAGCCTGTACGTATGCTCTCTGTGTGCCAGTGTGTGTGCATGTGTAACCTTCACACAGTGAGCTGGACAGCGTGATCAACCTGCGTTCTGCATTCAATTAATGTAACATTCCCTGTAGACTGGTCACTAACCGCTACTAATCGTCTTCCCTGCATGGTGTTCAGGTCTAAAGATGCTGCCAAAAGTCTCCTTCAAAGGCAGGCAGTAGGCGCCAGTATGAATAAAACACCACACGGTTTTGATAACCCCTGCAAAGCCAGAAGCCAGCTGCACTGTTGTATTATTCATTGCACATGTGCAAAACAATGAAGCTGTAGCTTTTACCTACAACTTCATAGTCAAAAGTGCTTTGGAGTTGCGCCCATGCCTGCAGCGTCTTCTTTTTTAATATAGGCGACTCAGTTGTTTTTAGGACCAGGCCTGTCTCATGGGGAAGGGGTTACAGTATGGGGGTCGCATCTTGTCAGGGGAACCAGAATTCTTAGCAGCAGCTCAATCTAGCACAAGCTATTGCTAAAGTAACATTTATTCGTATGCTGACTGCGTGAATTGTCATTCACAGTACATTTTATAACACACTATTTTATGTTCAAGCCATGCTTAATTCCTTTTTCACAAACAAGCAGAAAGTATATTATTAATACTAATAATCCAAATGTACAGTTTAGCTTGTTGGCTGTTTAGCTTGTGATGGCTGTATTTTCTTCTAATTACTATTTACAAAGAAAGCCTGATTTAACATTACCTTTGGTCATGATGGGGACCAGGCTGTTGTTAATGGTGAGGTATGCCAGTCTGAAGCCATCAGGAGACCACCAATGAGACACCTGTGTGTGCAGAACTTCCTCTGTATAAAAACAGGAGGGAACAAATAACAGTCAAAACATCACTTCACTAGAGCCAATATGAGATGGCAATATTAAAAAGTGGAAAAAATGAAATTATCTATTTTGACATCTGTTTTATCTCAATTTATTCCATTTATTATAAATCAATGATTTTCTTAGATGTGATGTCATGGAAAGTTGAGTGACTGCTTGGTTTTTCCTGACTGACTTGAGTGAAATATTAGAAAAGCACAGAGCCGGGCTATAGCTGACCAGCAATATGAAGTGGACTGATATTAAAAATGTTTGAACAGACATTTCATATTGCACATTTTCAACCTAACATAAATGTGTCAATCTTGTTCAACAGTTCATTACTAGAAGTATTTTAAAAAGTTAAATTAATTATACTTTTACAACAGAAAGGTTGAGTATAATAACAGTATAGCCATTATGACACGTCCTAAACATTGCATGGAAGTCTGGGACAGTGCCCAAAGAGTGGCACACCGGGGTGGTAACCCAATGTGCTGCAAAGGAAGGTTCGGCCAATAGTCGAACCTCAGATTAAAGAACAACAATGCGGTTTTCACCCTGGTTGTGGAACAACGGGCCAGGGGCCTCATGTATCAACAATTGCGCAGCTTTCATACTGAAAGATGGCATACTAACAAAACAGTGCATACGCACAGAAATATTCAAATGTATGAAACCATGTGTACGCCAGGGAAACATTTTATATTTGGAAAATTGTCCTCCGGTATATACAATAAAAGAGTGTCAATGGAGTGGCAAATGCTCCGCACATTCTCATGGCAGCTCTAGACTTTGCGCCGTTACCCGCACATTCTCACATTTTGATACATCACACTTTGTGCGTTAAAGCCAGCGTACGTAACCTTTTCGTGTGTATGCTACTGTATGTTGATACATGAGGTTCCAGCTCTTTACACTTGCAAGGATCCTGGAGGGGGCCTGGGAGTATTCCCTTCCGGTCTACATGTGTTTTGTGGATCTGGAAAAGACGTATGACCGGGTCCCCCGGGAGATACTGTGGGAGGTGCTGCGGGAGTATGGGGTGAGGGGGTACCTTTAAAGGGCAATCTAATCCCTGAATGTCCAAAGCGTGAGCTGTGTACGGATTCTCGGCAGTAAGTCGGACTCGTTTCAGGTGGGGATTGGTCTCCGCCAGGGCTGCGCTTTGTCACCAATCCTGTTTGCGATATTCATGGACAGGATATCGAAGCGTAGTCATGGTGGGGAGGGGTTGCGGTTCGATGGCCTGGGGATCTCATCGCTGCTTTTTGCAGATGATAGCATCATCGGTCCGTGACCTGCAGCACTCACTGGATCGGTTTGCAGCGGAGTGTGAAGCGGCTGGGAATGCGTCCTTACCCCAAGTGAAGGAGTTCATTTACGGGAGCGGGAGAATGGCCAGAGAATCGGAGCAGCGGGAGCGGTATTACAATCACTTTACCGCACCATTGTGACGAAAAGAAAGCTGAGCAAAGCTCTTTATTTACCCGGCAATTTTCGTTCCTACCCTCACCTATGGTCATGAAGGGTGGATCATGACCGAAAGAACTAGATCACGGGTACAAGCGGCCGAAATGTGTTTTCTCAGGAGGATGGCGGGTGTCTTCCTTAGAGATAGGGTGAGAAGCTCAGCTATCTGTGAGGAACTTGGAGTCGATCCGCTGCTCCTTTTCGTTTAAAGCAGCCAGTTGAGGTGGTACGGGCATCTGGTAAGGATGCCCCCTGGGCGCCTTCCAGATGAGAGATCTTCACACTAGAGATATAATCTCTCTAGTGTGGAGAGATTATATCTCCACACTAGCCTGGGAACGCCTCAGGATCCCCCAGTCAGAGCTGGTTAATGTGGCTTAGGAAGACAGGTTTGGGGTCCCCTGCTGGAGCTGCTGCCCCCGCAACCCGACTACGGATAAGCGGATGAGGATGGATGGATATCGCCATGATAAAGATGTTTTTGGTACTGTAAATCCAAATGTAGACATACATAAGTGACCATCTGTAACATCAGCATGACCAGGGATAACACTCCTTGTAGTGTAATAACAACTGGCCTGCAGCCATCCACACTCCTAATGCACCCAGCTTCACACCAACTCCCTTCACCAATCATGGACTTTATGCACCTGTTTGTGGCTGTGGGAGGGCATTGATGTTTGGAGTTTGTCTTGGAATTTTGTCAGCTATTGTGTGTTACAGTGTGTGTTGTTGCAAATCTTGCAAAGTGCAATTAGTACATTTCTGTTTTTTAGTTATTTTATTCTATGTGCAGTATTTGGTCGGCACTCACTCTGTTTTTACATGCAACACCATCACATGCTGTATACAAATATTAGATTATTTGAAAGTAAGAATTACTAAGGTATGCAATGATACTTTTATTATTATGTTACAGTATGGCTACAGTATAAAAGTCTCAATTACAGTTGACAGGTAAACTTGCTGGCATTTGACATTTTCTTCTACTGTACTGTACAGTATGTCACACTAAGCACCAGCATCTCAGAGCTTGTTTGGTTTGTTCTGAGACACACACACACGCGCGTATTGACATGCACACATGGCATGAACAGAGGAGCTCTGATTACAGCACACACAGAGATTGTGATGTCATTCTCTGCTCAGGACACAATGACTCACGTACGACAGCAGGTACTACGCATTAAGCTGCCGAACCAAACAGCAGGCCTCTCTCTCCTGTCTGTATATTTAGCACATATAGCCTTAACCACAAATAAATGTATCTGCTCAGTACTCAGTGTGTCATGTATTATGATACACATTGCACTGACTACATTGTGCATTAGGCTAACCTAACATGTTTTAGGACAGTTCTGTAGAATCACAAATATATTAACATTGTTTATTAGTCTACATAGCCTATGTTAGTCTACATAGGGTACATAGCCTGCTACAGTAGGCTGAGCTGTGTTTGCTCTGTGGTGTGCAAAGGAACACTGTCACTGCCTTCCGCCAGATTTCAGATTTTTGTTGACGGATAAAACAAACCCACGTTACATGATGGGTCTAGCAGAGTGCTGCTAAATAGTGCATGTTGGATTTTGTAGGCTATTTTAAATTATATTTAATATTTGGATTGACAATACAAACAGTCAGGAATTTTACCATGGTTTATCATGCAACCAGTAACCATTACATCCCTAACTCTTACCATTTCCAAAATATCTCAGCTCTAAAAAATGCCTTATGATTTTTATTTTTACAGGGTAACTGCACCCCAGCGCTGAGCCTGACTCCACCCACTACAACTTTTAAAAATGCATCAAGGAGTTGAGTGAGGGGAGGGGCTGAGAGGGGGACCCCTATTACATTTGATGACGTGTGAGCATACTACTGTAAGTGTACCATTGTTTTTTAACATATATGACGTGTAGTTCTGAATTCAGCACATAAAATGCAGATTTTTATAAAAAGCATTGATGTCTCATCACAGATCAATCCTATTACTTTGTTTACAGCTCAAAAAAACTCTTTAGGGTGCAGTTACACTTTAAGGCTACAGTGGTATCTTAAAATACAGTAGGTACAGTAATCTCGGTCTATCTTTATGGTTTGGAATTCTTCTATACTTTAAGAGACTGAATGGAAGATAGGTGTATTCGATCAATAGACCTCTTCTCAGGTTGAAACCAGGCAGTCCTATGTTAAATGCTACTGAAGTTGCTAGTTGTCCTGCCCAGCAGGTGTGAAATGTGAGCTATTGGGTGTGTCCACACCAAGCAGACTGGCTTCCCACCCAGCCAGCCATCAGCCATAAGGTCTATCAGCCATTTTATCTCAAAGGCCTGTGTCTTTATCCCTTTAACTTAGGCAGATTGACAGCTGCTCTCTTACCCTCATACAGCCAATCAGAGATGCCGTTGTAGATGACCCCCTTCTTCCCTGAAGACGTAAGTCTCCAAGAGTTGCTTTGGACATCTGTTTGATAGTAAATGTTGTTTTCAAATATGTAGATCTGTGAGGAAATAGAGAACAAATCAACATCAGATTATTTATTTAGAATTGTATCACTAAAAAATGGCAGCAGCAAAATCAGCAGGATATATGCTTTACTCTCATGACTAGTATGTGTATGTACAGTATCCAAATACAATTGCATACAATACAATATTTTTTTGCTTGCCAGCTGTGGTTCTTTGATCCAGGTTGCATACAGCATTGGAGTCAAAAAATGGCAGTGTGCCAATGTAAACAAACTAAATGACTGTTGCATTGTAATTTCAATATTTGCTTTGCTTCCTTGTAAAAAATACACCTTCAAGTTAAAAGAGAAAACATTTAACAACGCACATAATTATGTGATAAAAAGGTTTATTCAATGGAAGGCCGTGAATAATATGTTCATCTGTAGTGACTATGTTGACAAATATACACCCACAGCGTCTGAATAATGAAAACCACATTGTCATTAGAAGGGTGAGTCTACCCTGTAGGGCCCTGTGAGTCTACCCTGTAGGGCATTCACAAGATTCCACTGGGGCAGGAATAAATACTGCAGGAACTAGATAAATATGCTATCAAATGTTTAATTACTTCCCAGGTCAACACTGTCGGGAATAATGTACTGATTATTCCTGCTTAATACTATCTGCGTGGAGACATTAGTCATATGGAAAGGTTGGCTAGCCAACAATATGTCCTTAAGCAACAACTTGATTAGTGTTCTCATTGTTAGCTGTATTCAATGTAATGAGTTCGTTTTGGGAGAGTTTCTTTTGCATCATAAACAGTGTTTGATAAACATTTGCCATGGGGCAGAAAATATTCTAAATTATGAACACAGTTTCTTTACATGGCTCAGACTTGTAAGGATGATTTTCAGATCTGTCTTAGCAGAGCCAGATGGCAACAATAAAAGTACGTATTTCTTAGAATAATTTAAAGAACATAAGCCCTCTTATTCACATATTTGTATCTCAGCTCACAACTGTCAAGTGTAGTTGGCTGTGGTTGGCTATAGGGGAAGAAATATTCATATTGTAACATTTGTTTTCACCAAAAGGGTAATTCCACACACAAATCTTAGTGTGTTTTTAACAAATAATATACAGTTTCTACAGGTTTATGGCAATATAAGTAAAGATTGCACATTGTTAATGTTAATTTATTCATTTCCACACTTCGTAATACATTTCAGCAGCGTAAATAAAAACCTCTCAATTATTGCAAAGTTAAAAGAACACTTCCCTCATTATTACCAACTTATTGTCTTCTCAAAGAAAATGTTTCTATAAAAATGCACATAATGTGTATTTCTACAGTGTAGCAATGCTAAGGTTAAACCACAGTACACAGTGAAGTCGTTTATCTAACTGTGGAGAATTACATGCTCAAATTAACTGTTGGGTGCTTATCAGCTTCACTGAAGTAGAGCTGCAAATTTGTACTTGAGATGAACAGAGTTCAGGTTTCTGGTAGGGAGTTTTTTAAATAGGTGCTGAGGCTCCAATAGTATTAATTAAGTGGAATCTCTGCAGTCCATACTTTGGACTAGTATTAAAGTAGCGAAGTTGGACATTTAGGACATAACATTGTGCAGATAGTTATAAATGGCACAGACCTAGTATTTATTAATGAAATACTGTATTAATCTCTATTGTCTTTGTTTGAGGAAGTGCCTTATTCTATTTGAAATGCAGTATGTTGTATAAAACGTTTGTTAGATGTTAGATATACCCCGCCTGCTAGATAATGATAGGATGCAAATGCAAGCATTCATTAATGACCATTTGCTTCACAACTTCTAAAACTATAATTGAGCATAGAAAACATATTTATCACTATATACAGATATGCCAGTTTAAAATGACTGATATTTCCGTTGCGTTGCGGTAGAAATTTCTGCAGGAACTGTCTTCGTGACGCAATATGGTTTGAGGCAAACTCTAAAATGTCCGGCAATGCTGAACTCATCCACCAGGTGGCGTAAAGAAACATTATAGATTAG
>JAODTR010033837.1:3886-17774 GCA_025399935.1 Amblyopsis rosae | reverse complement strand
TCATTGTTCAGGTTAAAAAGTGCTTACTCCCATCTTCATGCCTATTTAATGTTAACCTGTTTTGCCCTTGAATCCTTTTTGTCTCGAGTGGAGCGTTTTGGTCCTGTCCCTCATTGAAGAGTCAAAACTAGATCTAAAAGAACATTCAATACAGCTAAACAAACATGACATGATGTTTCATTACATAACGTCATGACTAGGAATCACACTTTTTTCACAAATTGCTGCACAGTGGCTGAACATGTTTCATAAATAATGTTGTCTGAGGGATTTTGAAACTTTAAACCTCCTGAAATGTTCATGAGACTGGGGGTTAAACAGAGTCAGCTCCCGGCGGTGACGGCTCGACTAAATAGTCACGTAGAATATAGAAGAAGAAATTGTGACAGAAAAACGACCCAGACACACTTAAGAGTTAAACTAAGATTGTCTATTTCTATCTACTTTGGAATAGTAGTCAGGTGTTGCAGGATTAGTTCAGAGTAAACCTTTTCCTTGGTATTATGGTGTAATTCACTGTCTAAACTACAGTACATTTTAGGCGAGGATAGAATTGTCAATTTCTCCTTTGGTTCTTTACAATATTCTCAGGCATAGTAACTGTCACAATATTACTGACACTGGAAATCTATTATCTGAGGTCTTACCTACCCACAGAGCCGACTATTATGCATATTGGTCTAATATTTGTGGCGCTAATATTGATTCATTTAGGGTATGTCTGTCAGGTGAAACAGGTTAAGAGTTGTCAGATTGTTTTATGTTGACATTGTGAGTTTGTATTATTTTTGTTGCCTTTGCAACAGCAACACAGCCTGCCAATGTGTTCATCTAAATGTTATAGAGAGCTGAAGCAACTTCCGCATTATGAGACCTTAGTTTGGAAAAAATATGTATGGTAGTCAACGATGAGAATACAATTATTTTTAGGTCCCGTCTATTTAAAAGATAATTGTTCAGCAGAGAGTGCTGTCTTGGCCCTTGGTGTGTGTGTGTGTGCGTGCGTGAGTGTGTAGCACAACACAAACACACACTACAGCGGTGCCAAGCCCTTCCTTTTATCTCATTCCCAGAGTGTCAGGCAGAGCATGCACGTAGGCACGGGTAATTTCATCTGAACGGTGGAAGTCTGCCTGGCCAAGTAGTATATGCAAGGTCCCGCACCTGAAAATCCAATCCAATATTGACTGGCTGTGCTGTGCTGTGTGTGTGTGTGTGTGTGTGTGGCTCTTAGAACAATATTGAGTGACTTATGTTAATAATGGCAATATTCATCTTGCATTGTATTATCAACTGTCAAAATATGTCTGAGGTACTGATCATTACCATTGGTGTTTTTACATGTTTTATTTATTAGACTCTCTCTATAGCGTATTCTTCTGGCCCTGTTTAACATCTGAATTTCTCATTTGGATCAATGCTGAGAAGCAAATTGAGAATCATGCTTGACAATTTGGACCCCCCATTGTAGTTTGTCAAAGGTATGTCCCGCCTCAACAGGCCTCAACAGCTGGGTACCCATCCACGCTCCCCCTCAACTTAGCCCAATACGCCAAAGCCAGCTCAATTCCAATGGTCTCCAACCGTCTCCACCTGCACGGCCGTCGTCGGAGTCGTCCTACAATCCCAACGCACGGACACTCTTCAACACCGTAGTGTTGGTTACAATACAACTTGTTGATGTTGTGCTGATTGTGGATTGGCAGCTCCTATTGGCCTATACTACGAAGGAAGGTACCTGGCTTATTCTGGCGTAGTCTCACAGAGCCAGCCTTTACATACGTAAAGTCTGGGACACAGCGCTGGCAAACTGTGTCAGTACCCGCCTACTAAAGCATTGCGTTATCATTGCACCGGAAATTACAGAGACCTACTTGTGAGTGACAATGCGAACAGCCAATATATATCGAAAGTATTACTTCCAAAAAGTCTAAGAGTCCCGTGTCGAGCTTACAGGGGTCTATGTATCAGACGTTTAGCACAGAGTTTCCTATATGTGACGTAGTGCTAATGGACGGAAGAGGCTGAGAGTACTTCTGAAGTAACTTTGTGACGGTGTAACCCATACCACGAAAGGTGGAGAGGTTTTGCGAGAGGTCACATATTTGAACTAGGTAAGAAAATCCCCACCCTATATTGCACGATCATGTTGTATTGTGAAAACTATCATTCAAAGGGCGTTTTAATGGCCTCTTGCTGCTGAACCCCTATGCTGTTATTATATAGTTCTATGATCCTGACCCACAAAAAAGGGTACAAATAAAATACAACATGGCTCACAGTAACACACAGGCATTTCTCAGTAGCGTGGCAGTAGCGGCGCTGTTTTCTGAACCAAATAGCTTTTTAGTAGCGAAGCTTTTTAATTAGCGTCCATAGAAGCAACATTTTCCAAAGCATTTCTGAATCTGAAGCTCAAGCTTAAGTCTGATACAACTGCTATACAACTCACCTGACAGGATGAGCAGTCAGAGAGGCCATACTAATCAAATTTTATTCGAGCAATAAAAACACTGTAAAACATCGTAAGTTATTTTTAGATCTGTGCATGTCCACACAAAAAAAAACGCAAATTGCGAACTTATTCCTCTCAATCAATGAGGGGTGACATGTCAAATTTGACATGTGATTACAGGTGTTTCTTTTGGTACCAAGATGACTTGTTTTGCCTGTGTAGTTCTGAAGATGTACTCTGTGGCAATGCAGAAACATAGCCTCGTGAGGTCTTTCAGTTTCACTTCGCCGTGAGAATCAGTCTGGAGAGCTTGGATATCGTGTTGATTTAGGATGGTAAAACTAGTGTGTTGCCAATCAGCATTGTAGTTTAGCGACGGGCGTGGTTTAGGTGTGACGTAGGCGTCCTGGACACAATTTGAGTCAAAAACGCCTAGAGATGATACAATATAGCATCGGTTTTATTAGAATTTATTAAAAGAGAAGGCTTTTCTCAATGGAAAATATGTTTCCACTCTTTTCTACTGCAAAAGTGCATATCACAGGTTCACAGCTGTTAGCTGTAGCTGGTTCACAGGTTCGTCCAATCGCATTCAAGCGCCTGCCCTCTAGAATCAATAGACGGCTCCCCAGATGGACGTGTCTTAAGAGACACAGATATATGATCTTGTCAGGTTAGCAGAAACCTAGTGATAAGGTTAAATCAAAATGTAATCCTTCCCCCACCCCCATTACAGTGATTTGGTTCAATTACTGTAATGATGTGTTCCTTATGGCAAACTGCTAGCTAACCAATGCATACTGCACACAAGAATTCAAAGTCATTCTATGTAAGAATGTCTGGCAAAACTCATTCAAGTTCAATGTAAATGCAGATGACTGGATGGGAACGGGTTAATTATATTCTGCGTGAGAACGAGGTCACGGTGGAGGCGGCCACCACATCTTGTTCACATTCATCGTCGGGGCCGTAAAACCTCGGTTGAGGTGGACGATGTAGGGCGGCCCCAGGGGTTTGATATACATCTGTTGTAAGAGCAGGAAAGCAGACATCCACTTCCAGGGTAGGGTTCTCATTTATATTTAACATTATGGCATTGTGCCTGCTGGTAACATGTACATAATATTGTGTTCTATATTCATCTGTTGTTTTTTTTACCATTTTATCCTTTTTTTTAATTTTTGTGAATCACCTATATGTTTGTGATCCTTTCACTGTAAAGCTGTATTTCTTGTATGAAAGTAAATTTTATTTTTTTTATTAGTTTCATGGTTCAGGTTTGAAAGAAAATTATGCATAAACCAAATGTGTGTGTGTGTGTGTGGGTGGGTGGAAGATAATATCAGAATGCCTGCCCCCTGTTGGCAAGGGGTATAATCAATACCATTTGGTGCTTGGACGGGGGACAGGTATTAATCCCAGAGGCGTGCCTCACATTTGACACTGTTGACTCTCGAAACTAACCTCAATTTTTCCCCGGCTCCTGGAAATCAATTTGTTCTTGGAATGCCCTGACCCTCACTGTCACCTTCTGATTCCTTCTAAATTCCTATCGATTAGCGCAACTTGCCTCAGCCTTCCCTGAGATTATTGGATTTCAATTGTCTACATCTTGTTTTCTTTTTCTTTTATTTTTTTGCCTGGACTCTTGAGTCCAAGCCTCAAGTGGCCATTCGAAGAACTGCAGCCACGATGGTAAACAGGAATAGGCAGGGCCGGATTAGTACCCTCAGGGGCCCCTGGGCACTTTAACGGATGGGCCCCCCTCTCGTCCGTAACACCCACACGATAACAACAATATTTACGCCCAGCAGACTGCAGGCACCTGACAGAACCATCGCCCCACCAGACAGACTATGCACGCACACACATCATACTAATTTAAACTTCCAATCAAGCTGGCATATCAAATCACACACACCTAGCTGTAGTCCATCTGAGCAGGCAGCAAGTACGCATGTCCTGTTGGATCAACCAAGTAGGATACTGCCATCATACTCACAAACCACAAGACAATGATACAATGAAATAAAGCCTCCCAAAGCAGCGTATGGCTCAAGGCTATGGCAATGTAATGTTGTTCACTGAAAATCACCCAAGCTGAAAGCACACCAGTAATTCTGAAACATGACTGAAGATACCACAATGCCATCACACAACACAGCTGAATGCAGGTTGCAGAAGGTCAGTAATTGAACTGGACAACTTAACACACTGCAAAAGCCAACATACTGCACTTGATATCAGCATTGCAACATAATTATGCAATATGTTGTGTGTTTTCTCAACCGTATGTTTGTAATGTTGGTATGTTTGCCATGGGAAAGATTTTAAGTCAGCTTTTATTTCCTGGACTCAATGAAGCGTTGAGAAAATACTGTTTGTGAAATTATTTATAAATAATATCAGGGAGTCATTTTCCCAAACGTGACATTTTGTAATAAAAGCAACTGAACCAATGGCAGATGAGGCCAATTTGTTAATTAATCTCAATTAAAACTAATTGACATCCAAGGAGAAAGTGCACAAACCTTCAAAAGGTTGCACAGACACAACTTCTGTCTTTAAATACAGAAATGTATATACATGTGCACATGCTATCAAAACATAGCATGTATAATTTTTTCGACGTCTTTGCATCGACTAGACGTCCAGTATAATAGTCTTGAGTGCGTTAATTCTTAATTGGCAAACTGAATAAAGACGTGGCGAGCCTTTTAATTAGGCACGGTTAATTTAGATTAAGATGTGAAATGATCTTGTTGTGAGGGAGACATTTAATTCACAACAGTCGGTTGGGGTTAAATGAATAAATATGAGCATTATCTTGCATGATTGGTTCCGTGAGAGCCTGTCACCTTGTGAGCAGGAAACTGAGATACACTGTTGGGGGGGACGTGTGACAAGGGCACACAATGCGGCGCGACATCGACAATTGCGAAGGACAGCATGTTGGTAAATAAATTAGAACGCTATAATTAGATGACCACGTGTTCTTCCTTCCCATTTGCACAGAACGTTTCTCTGGAAACAAATGCAATTCTACTCATCGCTGTGCACAATCTGCTTCCTCTGACGACACAAACTTTTGATAATGTAGTTAACGTAGCGTAACCTTTTAACAAAAGGTATGCTATAACAAACTTAGACCCTCAGCCCACCGCTTTGAGAGTAAGAAAGGCTGTTGATCTTTCAACTCTCAACAAAAAAGAAAAGTAGAAAATCTCTTCAATGCCATCCCTTCAATGTCTCACTCAGAAGCTCCGGCCCCCGGATTGGGTACACCCACTGCCAAGGCTGGGACAGTGTTGTGTGGTGCGGTCTGCACTTCTTTGTTTGTGTTCCCATTTGCTGTCAACCAACATCAAAGGGTTCTCATGGAAACAAACCACACACCCCTTCATATTCATAAAAACCAGGTGCAGAAAAAAAGAAACCTTGAGAAAGGACCACAGAGGGAGGAATCCACCCTCGGTGGTCGGTTAAGATGCAATAGGTTTATGTCGTGTGTGTCGATTAGTGTGTATAGTGTTTTTTTGAGTCCCGATACCGATACCAATACCGGCACTTTGGGTATTTGCCAATACCGAGTACCGACCTGATTCAAGGGTTAAATTACATTTTAAGTTAAATTGCAAAGTAAATGACAGCAAATCTCTATTTTAGGACTTAGATGCAATTTAGAAACCTGCTGCTGATAGTGTGACCCAGGACTGGCTGTATCGAACTTGTTGTGGATTGACCTTGTCTGATACCTTTACCTGTTCTTGTCTGTTTCCAAGTGACCCAGGACAGATGATCACACACAGACCGAAGGAGGAACAACATACATGCAACCTTATTATCTGTCCCCTTCCTTAAATAAACCTGACAAACGTACCGCTTTGCCTCAGGTGTCCTTTCCAGCCCTACGGGGTATCACAATGTAATATATTAATATGATATGAGGATTTGTCCTGGCCCCTGGTCTCACTGGGCAGGAGTGTTTCCAGACCAAAATCCATCAACATAGTTAAGATGACTCTGTGCTATGACACTCATAGTCGCTGGAGTGTTTCCATCTTACGGGCAGACCAAGGGATGCCTGATATGCTTTGCAAATGAGCAAAATGGCCGTCTGCAAGGTCTGTACCCATACTTTGAGAATTACTACTCACAAAGCAAACATGGTCGCATCCAGAACGCAGTCGTCTTCCCTCCAACGACATGCCGCCACATTGCAACATCAAATGGGAGTCTTCTTGTGCCGTCGCAGATATATCCCCCCCGGAAACCATGATCCATTGATCGTGAGAGTTAAACCCGAGCACATTTATCTCCCAGCCAGACTCCACCAATCAAGTCTGCCCAACATTTTGTTTTGGGCGTCTGTCGGCTCGTCTCCAGGGAAACGAAGCAGCCACCTGTTCCTGTTTCTGAACTGGAAATTATTTGCTGTGTGTGTGTGGGAGAAGAGGGGATGGGGGAGGGGGGGAAGCTGTGCCTCAGGATCTTCCCTCTTGAGCTTTAGCTTGTGTTAAATTATATTATTTTGCCCAGTTAAAATGCTATTTGTATGCTGGAATTAAAAAGTTTGTCTCCTCATATTCCCGCGTTACTTACCGGCCTACATCAACTTCCTGTAATTGGTCCGAATTAACCAGAAAGTGTTTTCACAATGCAAACAAACCGAAAAATGTTTCAGTTTGATCCGAACCAAGACCACCTCTTATAGTTGGACCAAATTCCGGTCCTTTGGTCCTGACCGCGGACCGAGGAAGCTTTTACACCTGCCATTTTATTCAGGACCAAACTGAAAAGTCTGAAAGTCCGGACCAAAAAAGGAAGGTGTGAAAGCACCCTTAGATTACCTGTTTTCAATTCTCAAGAACAGATTTGACAAATTTTAAATTTTTTTATTGGACAAATAATTCTAGTAGATTCATTTTAACTAGTATGTCTCCAAAACTGAGATTAAGTCGTCCATATCTGGTAAATGGCTCGGCACGGAGCTGGAAGGTTGAGAAACTCCGCATTTAGAGGTGCAGTCGTTGAAGGCATATCTGCTATTGTTAAAGAGATGCCGTAAGATGTGGTGCAGAACACCCAGGCCCGGCTTTATTGCCGGGCCTCCTGCACGCGTGAATCCTTTCTTCCCCGGACCCCGGCAGAGACAGAGAGATAAATAACAGTTGCTCTTTCTTCCCTGCCTGTCTGTCTGTCTGCTGTTGGTAACAGCAGAGGCAGTCCCCGGTCTAAACGGGGCTGTTTCACTTTCGCACATGAGCCAAACTTTCATCGCAGTTTTTAGTTATTTTTTTGGCTTATTTACTTCAAAAGAATGGAGATAAAACGAAAACTGGAAATTGGTGCATAGGCCAAGCCGAGGGGTCGAAGGTTGCAGAGTGAAATGACAGAAACTACCCATTTGGAAAGAAGAGCGAGAGAAAGTTTCCCAAAGAAGGCATCGGCGGAGGAAAAGGAGTTTGGCCTCTTGTAATGAGCAGCGGTTTGCAGGAGTCAGAGCCACGCCATCTGTTTTCATCTTGTGTCAATGCCCCCATGCCTGTTTTCTCTCCCTGGCCGGTCGCTGTAATCATCTCGTCTTGTCGCCCCTCTGAAGAGAGAGAACAGAGATGAAGGAGAAGTGACTGCGGGCGGGGTACAGTAGCCTGTACTAAAGTCCTTCAAGGCAAGTCTTGACACTCGGCAGCCATCTTTGAAACGGCCCGGGCAGTTATTTAGGAAGACGTATAGGCAGGTGTCTTACGTCAATGCAGCCACATGATTGGTTAAATAGGGTAATGCTTTGCAGATGATTGGCTCTTTTTGATTTGGAGATTTTCCTCCAACTGTCATATTTGCCATTTCAGTATACTCCCATAGAGCTCCATTCATAATTCTACAAGTGGTGTCTCTGGCTATACCCACACGCCACGGCATTTACATTTCACTCCCGAGACCCCCCGGTCTTAAAAAGATCTTCGATCGACTTTGACCCGTTGCATCGTTTGAGCAGTCAACAGCTCGGGGGTTACAAGCACGCCGTCACTTTGCATATGCAAAGTAGGTTTGTCTTCTCCAAGCAGTGGAGTGGGGGTAATCTTTAACGTGTGGTCTGGATGTTGTGTGATATTCACACCACCCCATCCTTCCCGATACGATTAATATTTTCCTACCTGAGGCGATTGCACCTTTTGAAAGAGACTTCTGAATTGTGTTTCACAGCAAAAACTTCACACTCAGTTTGTTAAAACACCTTTTAAATACCTTTTAAATTGTTTTACGCTAAAAGGTAACACACATACACTTACACACAGGCAGACAAGCTGAGACAACCTAATGACAAATGCGCTCACCAACAGTCAGACACATTGAAACATCCTGGACTGTTAATGACACACACACACACACACACAATACACAGATACGCAGCACCAGTATTAGTGTATGACATATGGCCCAGGCAGCCCTGAGTCTCTGTGTTATCGGGGGTTTATCAAAGTGCTTTTGAAGCGGCTGCACCTTTATCGGCGCGTCTCGCCGTAGTGTGTTGGCGACACACATGCTCACATCTACCCCCATACAGCCGTGCTCGCATAGTCCGCTCGTTCAGGGCAGCTTGACCCTGGAATTCCACTGGCCGTGTGGGCGACGCGTTCTCCGGAGCAGATCACTCTAGTCAATGCTTCCAATTCCACCACACGCGACGCGGTGCGTGTTGGAAGCGGCCCACAAGCGGCCATCCGCTCTGCTTCGTTAAAGATAGGCGCTGTGTCTATTTTTGACGGAAGCTGCGGCCATAACACGCGCTGCTCAAATACAAAATACCATTGAAATGGAGTGCAAAACAAAGTGTGCAGACTCACTATCGTATTTCACATGACTACATTGGTGGCAGTAGGTCAGAAGGACTTGACATCTGGGATGATCGGTTCATTTAAAAAAAAAAATAAATAAAGGTTTTATGACACCACAAATCCTTTTCATAAGGACAATTCTAGAAAGGTCCAAGGTGTGGATATAATTGCAGTTGGGAGTGGAAGTGAGTGATGTCAAACAGGCAAAGTAGTTTTGCTGATCTCGCCAATACAACTGCCTCGCAGCGCTATGCTTTTTAAATGCTCCCGGTGGAAGTTGACACTTCGAGAGGACGGAACAAACCCGCGTCGGAGCCGGAACGCTGCGCACGCGTGCCCGGTGGATTCACGGCCTGAGCCATTTATCGTTGGGCTGCTTCTACGCCGACGTGGACAGGACAAAACAACCGCTTCCCACCTTTATTTCGGGCTACCTTAATTGACAGCATGAGCTCACCATTAGCGTGGACCGTGTACATACGTTGAAGTGTGTGCAACTCTGTCTGTATATTTAGATGAGATGAGGGAATGGAACGAGTATATGTTTGCAGAGAGAGAGAGAGAGAGAGAGAGAGAGACATAGCTGCACTGAATTGTTACCTTGGCATAAGAACATGCTTAAAACATTTCCGCATCTTGTATCTAATACTATACTACTACTGCTTTAGTGCAACCATATGATTGGTTTAATAGGTTAACTGTTCGGCCTTTATAAAGCTTTGGGGGGGGGGGGGGGGTTCAAATTGACATCTTTGGTGTCACATACTCCTCCTATAGAGGTCTATTCGGGACTCTTTAAGTGGTCTGCCTCCACTATAAATAAATTGACCTGTCTGCCCTGTTGCAGCGCAGTCTCTCCGCAGCAGAGCTACTGTTCTCCAAGTGTTCACACCTAGAGCCGCAGATGACCTTACAGGAGGTGTCATGCTGCCTTTATTGTTGAATGTACTGTAGTGCTTATAAAACCACTTAGTGTACTGTACATCTACCACCTACATTGCTGAGCCTATTCTCATTAGATTCTCCAGCTAACCACCACATAAACAAAAGTTGTTTCTCAAACAAAAAATATACTAATATATATATATATATATATATATAAATAATCACCTATTTGAAGTGTGGAAAACAGGGAAAAACAACCATATTGCTTAGGATGAGGTAATTAGCGAATAAAAGCACAGTTATCAGATAATATAGCACACTTCTACCATGGGGTCGGGAGAAAACAGTCACTATTACCCGCTGCTCTCTCGGAAAGCACACTTCAGCGACATAATCTGTGACTTTGCCACAGTGCAGTGGTAGGTAGGATTAGTCACGTACGTACGTGTTCGCTAATCTGTCTGCTCTCTGTCCCAAACACACCAGCAAGGGTGAAAAGAGGGTAGGGGGTTGGGGGTTCGATGGGCATTGTCATCCTCCAACCACTAGAGGCAGGACCATCTGGGAGGCCAAGCAGCAATCAGAACAGAACGCTCTGGTCCGAGGGGGGCGCACGCAAGGAAGGGGGGAGGGGGGCGTTCAGGGACAAACGTCTGATGTAGAGAGCAGTTCAACCCACGACAGCCAATAAAGCCCTCGCCCCACTTGCACTTGCTGTCACGGTAACAAACGACCGTCGACCATGTTGTGCAGCATGTACCGGGCAAGGCACATTAACGCCCGACGTGAGGAGTTAAAAAAAAAAGAAAGAATAAAAAAAGAAATAAAGAATAAAAATGTAACCTTAAATCGGAGGTCAATTATGCGGTAAGCCATTGGTGGCCAGGGCTGTTCCCTCCGTCACACAGGGTAATGGGTCTACGCTGACAGGCTAGCAGCTCACATACAGAGGCTATTCCTTTCCCCCGAAAGAATTACGGCGGCGGTATCCTTATAGGTCACAGACGAGAGGCTCGGGGGAATCGTGACAGATCGTCCCTGGCAACTCATTCCTGCCACGCGTTTCCTATCCATTTGTATATTCGCCCGGCGTTGTATTACGAGACAAATCCCACGGTAACAGGCCTGCTGTCACCTGTAGCACACAGGCGGAAGAGGTGAGCGTATGCGCCCCGATCAAGTATGTACTAAAACAGTGGCATGCACCCCAGGGTCTGGGGACGCACTGCCCCCCCTCCCCCTTCCATCCCTGCATGTTGCACAGTAGATGTCTCCCTAGTATTATTGCCTTCTGGGATATTAAGACCTCCAAAATGACCTGGGTTTTCTCTGCTGACTCAGTGTACGTCGGTTCAGACAGCTTGCTGTAATGTTCTAATTAAGCGTCCTGAAGATAATGACGTATTTATTACAATCTGCATCTTACAAAATGTACACCAGGGCTGGCTGACCCGACAGATGTATTTGATGTTTCCTCTGGACCCCGAAGGGAGGAAAAACTGTCAACTTTCTGAAAATAAAGTGGGAAGGAAATACAGTAGCACTTTTTTGAGTCTAAGTCTGATATGCATAATTGCGTCAGGTGGGATTTAGCATATTATTGCCCTTTAACCAAACTGTAATTCCCAATGTATTCATTCTTCATCTTTGTTGTTTTCTTTTACACCACACAAATCTCCTTTTTCATGATGGAAAGTTCCACACGCCAAAGATTTCAAGGTGATCAGCATTCTTCCATGATTGGCGGATAGATGAAAGCCTTGGCTCAAGCGCATTGATGAGGTTAGCTGTACCGTCTTTGTGCGTACAGAAATGGTCATGGAAATGAATTTGATCAAAATGATTTACTGGATTGCTCCTGTCTATAACTGACCTTGTGTCTGGCCTTGACGGTGCTTTTTTCATCATCACTGAACTTGTACAACTTCCTATTTCTCTACTGCCAATGTGCACTAGGCATTCTGGGATAAGACAGCCACATTCTGCCCTTCAGAAAGTTGATCCGCTTTAAAGTTTTGAGAAAACTGATCACCTCAATAGAATTAATTATGCCTGGACTTTAATTACTTTGTTAATTGTAACATTACTATAAACTAGACCTGGACAATATGGCCAAAATTTGTATCACGATATATTTCTTAATTCCGGTCGATACGATATAATTCCGATATTGATATAAACAACATACGCCTTTATGCAACAGTAGGTGTCAGTAGCGGTTGTGACTGGCGATGGAAAGATCTCATGAAATAGACGCAGCCAGCTAGTACGGTAAGCTAGCAGTTCCTCAGAAGACATGACTGGCTGTTAGCGGAGGAAGCTGTCATAAAATGTAATATTAAGCCTTTCTGCTACATTTGCTGTTAGGTGAGATATTTAATCAAATTGTCTGGCATGTGAAAACAGCCCACTACTGTTTTTCATTGGCTGTGTGTCTAGTGCAAGCCATCAATGCACGCCTTGAATACAACTGACTTCTGCGCCCGTCATTGTGTATTGTAAAGCTTATTGAAATACGATAATAATATTACAGTTATTGAAACAAATTTTTGTCCAGCCCTATCTAAAACCAATCCATGGCCTGGAAAACCAGCCGTTTGTGTACAGTACACTGTATCTCAAAATACAATGAACACAAAGCAATTAAGTTTCCTTTTTATTAAGGTAATCAGTTTTGATAAAAGTGCTGAATGATCCAGGTTTACAGTATAGCCGGTCCTGAGATAGTCCCCGTGAAACTACACAGATGTTTCCAGTTAATTTAGCTGATTAGACACTTCTTAGGAAAATACTTTGGACTCTACCTGCACTCGGGGGTGTTTGCTAATTTTCCTGTCCAATTAAATGATCTTTTCACATCTGCCGTGTGTGTGTGTGTGTGTGCATAACACATCTTAAACACTAATAGCTATTGTAGAAACAAGCCAATCCCCTAGACACATCCCACCGCCTCAACTTCTTGTTTCACCAGGGGCAGGGAACATAATCCGCAAATGTGTGTTTATCTCACATTGAATTGTACTTTTTTTTTTCCTTGGTATTGAATAGTTCCATGCTGAAACATTCCTCCTCATTGTCGGTATAAATTACGGTTGAAAACAAATGCAGAACAACACCGTGACGCGACTCCAAATCACGCACAGATGAACCAACCTCACACTTTACTGTGCGCACGCGTGTGCGTGTGGTTTCTGAGCATTCCCTTTGGCCCAGCAGTTTGCAAACCCATCTCACACCGCTGGCAGAAATGGTCCATGTCTCCCCTGCATCCTGATTGGTGTTATCGCCCAATTATTTTGGCTCTGGCTGGCGACAGAAATGAAGTTGTGCTTTTGACTAACTGTGCGGTGGTCGCGCCCCCCGACGTGCGTCAAAACAAGCGCACCCACGCAATCCTCCCCACACGCACACACGCGCACACAATTCTACATCCCATCTCCTTTCTTGTCTTCTCTCAACTTCCTGGTTGAACTTCCTGTGAGTGCGCGTGTGTGTGTGTTACACTTATGCGTTCAGTGCAGTAGGTGATGGTGAAGTCAAACGTGCAGGTGTGTGTGTGTGGTCACATGTGTCTGTAGACCAGTAATGCTGCATCGGTGCACATACTGGAGTGTAGAGTGTTTTCCTCACAATTGTGTGCGTGTGTGTCTGCGTGCATGCGCGTGTGTGTGTGCGTGCGTGCGTGCGCCAGCGCGTGTGCACGTGTGCA
>JAODTR010033826.1:8717-21191 GCA_025399935.1 Amblyopsis rosae | reverse complement strand
GAAGTTTGGGGTCCCTTGCTGAAGCTGCTGCCCCCGCGACCCGACTCCGGATAAGCGGGAGAAGATGGATGGATTTATATTTGTACAATGTAAGATGTCCCTGAGTGTTTTGAAAGGCGTCCTGAAATTAAATGTATTATTATTATTAATAATAATAAATATACACACATACACAATATAAGAGAGAATATATCCCAAGCCTATGTAAGGTTAGGATTAACATGACAATCAAATTTGTGTATAAAAATTGTATGAAATTGGCAAATTCTGGAACATCTCATTGACTTGGCCTGTCTTGGCATTGCATCATTTTCTCTCTGGTGCAGCTTAATTCTGTTCAATGTTGAAATCCCTTACTCAAAACCAAGACCTCTCGTTGCATGCACACACATCTCTGTGATGTCAGGGCTGTTTTCACAAGCCTCACCCTATCTATCACAAGGCACATTTTCAATAATCCTTCTCTTTCCAATTTCTTCTCACAGAGTTGTTGTTTAATTTCCTGCTTAATGTGAGGTAAACAGACCAAACACACTTTTATGGGTACAGATATTCTCTCTCTCTGTCTCTCTATCTCTATTTGTGTCTCTCCCTGTGTGTCTCTCTCTCTCTCTCTCTCTCTCTCTCACACACACACACACACACACTAACACACAGCAGACACACATTTTCCAAAAGATGGACCAACAGATTTACAGACATGCCATCTAAATATCAGGATTCAGAATTTGCTAATAAACATCATCTTTCAAAATGTTTCAAAATTCAAAGATCATTATTGTACATTAGACTAGGGCAGGGGTGCCCAATCCTGGTCCTGGAGAGTCACTGCCCTGCCCGTTTTAGATGTCTCACTGCTCCAACACACCTGACTTATAGGAATGGGTCGTTATCAGGCTTCTGCAGAGCTAGATGACGACCCATTCATTAAAATCAGGTGTGTTGGAGCAGGGAGACATCTACAACATGCAGTGCAGCTCTCCAGGATCAGGATTGGGCACCCCTGGACTAGGGTAAAAATAAAAAGTAGGGTTTGGATTTTAAACTAATAAACAATATCGTGCACTTGCCCTTAGCTGTTTTGAGTACTCGGGGGCATGTGCACTTTATAGTGCTGCTCTAATATAACACAGCTAATGAGCATGCAAACTATACGTCAGGAAATTGACCTATAATATTGTGGGGGGACAGCGGAGGTTCAGGAGTAGATGTACTGTAAGGAAATAAAGGTTTGCACACCGGCGTCTAACAGCGCGCGTCAACACAGACGGCCCAATTATTTTCTATGTACAACCCCCACACCAGCATCGGCTAGACGCACATCGACGCAACGGCCAGCTACAATAGTCTATCAAAAGGGTGCCTCAGATGTTTGTACTAAATACAGTTTACAGGTTCATGCATTTCTATTCCTATAAAGTTGTACTTTTATATTGTTACAAACTCTTGGCATGTAGGTTGACTGGAATTTAAGCCAACGCATATTATTTTTAAGCTTTTTATGGCTGGAAGTCTTACCACCCTTAGGTAATGACCTATTCTAAAAAAAATGTCATTGTGCGTTTGTTGTGAAAGTTTGTAAGAGTTTGTATTGTTTGCAAAATATCTGCTATTGCAGTAAGAAATATGCTTCCTATTAATAAGGACAGATGTGTTACAGGGGTGTGCATGTGGTTTAAGAGGTAGAAGTATCTATAATAGAGGATTATTATTATTGTTATTATTATTTTGTTGTTCAATTACAAATTTTAATGCAAATACAATGTTATATTCCTTGCACAATATTCAGCATCATTCCTTGCAAATGTTAAAATTTGTTTTTGGACATGAGTCATGAGTCAGACATGAGTCTGGAAGATACTGCCAATAACATCATTAACCTCGTCTATATCTCCCATGAGCCATCATCATTATGAGCTCATCATTGTCTATTAGTAGATTCGTTTAGCCTTTTACCCCAGTGTTCTCACCATTGAGGAGGATATACAATAGCATGAATAGGAAAGTTTTAATTTTGATGGCATTGGAATCACTTGGCAGTGGGAGGAGAATCATATAGTTAATTATATAGTCACATAAGCTGAGATGAAAAGACCTTATTTACAAGAGGGTAATACATTCCAAGCCAGCGTTGCCTCAGATGATGTCCCAGGATATTTGGTGTCGTATGGAAATGCACTTATCACTCTTTTACTGATATCAACAGTGAGCTCGAAACTAAATGTTGTGTCAGCTTTGTATTTGATTGGAAATAACTACGTTGTATGTAGGCCTGTGTCCAAAAATTATATTAAAAATACATGCTAGAAAATATATAAAGACGGGGAAGCAATGCAATTTTATGGCTTGACGGTCAAGAAATGGATAAAAGGATAAACCTTGGTGTCAGACGCTGCCGGTGGGCATTGCCCCATTAAAATGAACTAGTTCTAAACTCCTGGCGTTACTTAACGCGCGTCAATGCCTTCAGTGGGCGGCGGCCTTAAGAGTCGGCCTTAAACCAACCTCTGCCCTTAACCACATTGAAACCTTCAACCACATTGAAACACAAACGCTCTAACTGTGATTCTCTAAATACATAAATACATTATATGATTCAATGCCTTGCCGCAGGGCACATCAATAAAGAGAAAGGGCTTAGTTTTCAAGTGAACTCGTTGTACTTTTGCAGTCCTATAAATTAGCAGCAGCCAACTGTTGTTAATGACTGATAGCGATTGTGGGTGAAGCTTACCAATACACACAGCTGCTGAGACAGTCATGGTAGCTATCAACATGCAACATGAAATAAGGCAGAGAAAGAAAAGTCCTGTAGGCTTAAGAGACATGTTTGTCTAATGAGTAATTTCCATATTTGAAAATGACTAACAAATTGAGGAAAGCATTTTTCCTCCTGGACAGACCATCTTCGTGGTTTTATTAGCTCATTTGTCAGCAAGCCACACATTTTTAGCCCAATAAGAAAAGGCTTTGTGTATCAGTTGACTAAGCTTCTCAGTAAGAGTCAAACATTGATAAAAAAAACAGCAGACAACTAATGTAGCATTACAAATAGGTTTATATACTATAGCACACAGATGTTTATGGAGGGCGGTATGGATGTTTTCGTGACCACACGAAATGTGCAGACAACAGCAGCCAAGAAGACTAACAGGTCTGGTCTGTAGAAAATCTCAAGGATTCATTGTATCACTTTGTTTCCGTCCAGTCGTATGTCTTGGCAGAAACGTGTCAGCTTCTGTGGTAGCCATCTTTACAACACGAGGCCGTATTGGCACGGGTATATTACCAAAAGCATTCCTTTTAGGGTTCACAGCTCTCGACATACAATAGAATTCACACATTCCATTTTCCATTACAAGCTTTCCATTCTCTCAAAATGAATCAGCTTAAATCTTATGTGTCGTGAGCAGTGATATAAATAGTGAGGACACACACATTCTCTGTAAGACAATGTTTGCCGCCTGCATCTGCCATGGGAACATCTGGCTCTGTTTGAAGAAAAAAAAAAAATGTTGTTGCTGGAGAACAACACTGTCACCATCAAAGTCTGTTTATACTGTGAATTCTGGAGCCTGAATTTGATGGATATTAGTCCTGTATGCTCAGGTACCAAAATTGATTTAAAGAAATTGTAGAACATAAAAAACTGAATTGCATGAACGGTTACTATCCAGGATGAGGTTCCAAGCAGCTTGACTTTGCCACAAAATAAGGTTTAAAAGCTGTTTTCCCACAGGTTGTACTTCTAATATGCATGCGCAACAGTCTGCTTGCGTCAGTTCAATCACGATTGGCTCAATAGGTTCATGCTTGGCAGTTATGAAGCATGCCACATGTATTGTTGTCACAAGTCCATCTGGGACACTGTTTGAAAGGGGCAGGTACTTTCCAAAAATACTTGGCAGTTGATTGGATGAACTATCTGGTCTTTTTCGCTGTCGGCACACCTAAACCACGCCCGTATAGCTATCAATATGACGCTGATTGGTAAATTCAGTTGCTACTCGGCCACATTCTCAATGATGCCGAGGTTTTACAGATTGATTCTCGCAAAGAAATTAGACTGAAGCAGGATGCGAGGCTATTATAAAGCAGATCATTGGCTCTTTTGGAGGGATGGGTGTGATATGTAACCTAGTGTAAGCAGATCAAAATTTAACTTTGTTAGCATTACCACCACTGAAACACGCGTGATTTCAACGTCATCTCACTTACCCACGCTGATTGGGCTGCCAGCAGGGTGGCTGTGAAAACACTAATGCGAGCAGAGTTTCCCGACTAAAATCTAAGCGAAATTTTTTTTTTATCTGAGAGCAACAATCTAATCTGTTGCTGTGTGACTCCAAATGCCATACTTCACATTTCTGAAATGTCTCCTCTATCGTCTCTGGTAATACTGCACACACATATTTGCCTATGTTCTAGGCTACAACCAGAGTGCTTCCATCTATCACATCAGCTCGTTCGCTGGCAACTTCGTCGCTACGAGTCACTCAGCTCTATCTCGACTCTTCTCTGTCCTGAAAAATTAGATTCACTGCAGCAGAGTCGCTACCCCATCATCCCATATTCAGAATCCACGTCTGTATCTCGGCCATCGACCTCTGTACCTTACTCCTAACTGAAGTAACTCCGATATCGTCTGTCTCTAGCCCCTGTTCCATGTTAGGATCAGCTCTTTACTACGCTGTTATTTGAGCATTTGTTAAGTAATGCATGATGTAAAAGGTGTCACACCGTTTTAGATGATTGTCTCTTGTTCTTTGCCTGAGATATTCAGACAAATGTACTGATTGTAAGTCGTTTAGGTTTAAATGTTGAAAACACAAAATATAGGTGTATATATAAAGTATAGGCTTAAATGTCACATGCTACGAAAACTGCAGTACCAATAAAAGTATTAATAATGTACATGTAATGCAAACATTAGCTGACGAATGCATGGAGTTCAAACAGCTGATGAACACTAGAGAAGAAATGGGAGCATACAAAACAACAGATAGCCCTGCTTGGCACCTGTGCTTCTACTCTGGCGAGCCGGTGCTCTTATCATGCTGACACATGCCGCGCGACTTGCTCCACTTGTCTGTGTAATAGGGGTTTCACCCCTCCCTGTAGGAGTCTTCGAGTGCGGTGCTAATCCTGTGTTCTCAGCCTCAGGTAGACCACATACATACAGTAGGCTTCAGAACCACACAACGCCAGCTTCCTAAGCAAAGGTAATTGGGTTTTGAGCGGCCCCCATACATGTTCGGTATGTATTAAACCGCCATGGGGCTTGATCTGGTTTACCAGACTTAGAGAGAGAGAGAGAGAGAGAGAGAGAGAGATTGGTGGGGGGGTTCCCACAAGGATACATTCATCATTCTATCCAGGCCTGTCTCCCTCTCCATTCCATTTTCATTATTTCGTGGACGGTGGCGTTGTATGATTAGAGCTTGTGGGGGCGCTCTCTCAATAACTGTTGTGCTGCTTTTATCGATGCATCTGAAGTGTTTCCACTTCATGGAGTCATTCTGGGATAACAGCTCCCTCGCTGCTGTGATTATCTGTGGTGGGTCGTGCAGGTGTGTAGCTCGGAGGCTGGGCGAGGATGTGGTTCCCTACCATGCAAACAGCCACAGCACACACCCACAATACGAGATGAGGCGCACAACATGCGGTCCAAGTAGGCTACGTTATACAGCGGCTATAGCTCCACAGCATTTAGCAATAGCACATGCAGCGGTTTGTCTTTCTGGGCACGGCACAAGACATGACTGGGGTAGAGTATGAGAAATGGAACAAATGCAATGCAATGTCAAAGGGAACATTTGTGACCCTGGTAAAAAAGCATTGTGGCCATAAACCATAAGTGAAGTTTTGGATTAAGCAGTCCTTTAATTCCAAATGACCATGTTGTAATACTCTTTTCATATGCTTCTAAATACTGATATCAAAACATGCATTTTCATATGCTTCTAAATACTGATATCAAAACATGCTATTTCATAATTATGCTTCTAAATACTGATATCCAAACATGCATTTTCATATGCTTCTATATACTGATATCCAAACATGCATTTTCAGTGGGCTAAAATGAACCCTGTCCCCCTGCCACAAGTCAATGGCCAGACAAAAGTGGTTAGTAAACGGAGCAATTAATACTGTATCAATTTAATCCAGTGTTGGAAGTGATGAGAAACAACAAAATGCACTTTTTACCGGCATGTGGGGAAGAGGATGTTTTGTGTTAAAAGTAACAAGCTGCTCAGCATATACAGTATATTGGCAGATGCAGTATTGGAAACGTATTTACACTATGAAGCATACGAGCAGAGTAGTCCAATAGAATGTCTGTCTCAGAATCTGCAGAGAAACGAAGCTACAGTCTGGAATTAAAAGTGGGTTGTGCAAGTCACACACTCAAGGACCTTTAAGGACACCGTAAAAATGATGAATGCGCGTACAACCACTGAATTATGATCGATACATTCCCCCTGCGCTACGGTATGTCCTGTAGCGGTGCTTGAAAAAACAAGCGGCTTACTCAGCCAATTAATTATAATTCAATTGCAGGCCGTTCCTATGGTTCTTCAGTGACAAAGTGTTAAATAATGCTGTAATTCACCTGCTAGGGAGACTGCAATTATATTTGGTCTGAGAAAGCTCAGCTCTGTAGCAGTCAGTCATAGAAAGGGAGCAGGGCCCCGGTCCCCTAAGCGCACTGTCCCCACGGTGATGGACAGGCAAACACAAGCAAGGGGAGAGCATCCAAATCCGCCGTCGTTCCGCATAATTTTGCGCCTTGGGCAATGCTTTTCGCATTACGTGGCATGTTACACTTTTGATACAGTAATCTGACATTTCCAGAATCCAACCCATTATATGCCAGGAGATACAGCCAGCCTTGTGTGCCCCAGAGAGGCCACGGCAAAGGCAAAAACTGTTCTTTAATACCACTTAAAAGAGACAGGTATTCTTGTCATGTAGGGAGTAGGGTAGAGAGAGACAGACAGAGAGAGAGAGACAGAGAGAGAGAGAGAGAGAGAGAGAGAGAATAATGTCCATCTTGACACTGTTCGTGTTATTCATATTTATTCAACTGAACTACGAAACTATCCAATATGAAGCAATATGACATTTTGCTTTGCTTGGCGCTATCTTAAGGTGGATAACAATTCTGTCACAATAGCAGTGCTGTCACAATACAGTGCTGTCACAACAGCAATTGACCTTTCATACAACTATTACTATTTTATCAACAGAATTGAAGTGCGACTGTTTATGAAATACAGCGCACTGTAGCTAAACGCTACGTGCCACCCGGATCAGACAGAAGACAGCTAGACCAGAGGGCACTCTTTAGCGAGCCCATTACAAGAGTCGCTGTCATGGGTGGGGTGAGGGGGCAAACAGCTATATGTGCCTGCTGGCTCGCTGAGGATTACCCTTGACATAGCGGAGCCCCAACTGGCTCTCGGCAGTGTCATTACCGTGCCATTTACCCCGGCGTGATGACACCGACACAGGGATTATTTGAACGTCTGCATCGATGCCTCTCTCGGTAATAAGGTCCTCAGGAGTCACTCACTGATAACAATCTACCGATGATCAATGCCCCCGGACCAGGTGGCCATCGATCACACCGTTTGCAGATTATAGCCAAGCTGGCTCAGTGCCTGTCACACCCTCAGACTGAGAAGTTTGTTCACATCACCTGGGGGAGGGGCGGGAGATGAGAGAGAAAGATCTTGTTGGACCGAGGTGAAATGCTGACTCTGCAACCTCTCTCCTTCTTTTGCCCTCCTCTTTATTACTCCCACACTCCTCGTTAAACACTTCCAAAATGCTTCTGAGGTTCCTCAGATGTTTGCAAACTGTTCCTTTGAGCAGAGTTTGAGACTCGTCTCTGTGTCCTCTGAAGAGATGCTATTTAAACTCTTCATCGGTTCATTTTGGGTCGTGAATTTCTGCTAACGACAACAACAACAGTAGTGTTGGAGCTTTGGTTTTATTTTGAAACTATTGGACAGGCTTTAACCAATCAGTGTTGTTACAACTGTTTCCATTTCTTCAAGCTCTACCACACGCTTGACTACATAGTCATCACGCTAAC
This sequence comes from Amblyopsis rosae, assembly GCA_025399935.1. NCBI lineage: Eukaryota > Metazoa > Chordata > Actinopteri > Percopsiformes > Amblyopsidae > Amblyopsis > Amblyopsis rosae. The sequence continues at coordinate 13,087 of JAODTR010033826.1, read as the reverse complement.
CCACCCCCCACAGATGCCGATTGGTCCTCCATCCAAGATGGACATGCAAATGAAAACGCGAACATACTGGTTTTCTGCCTTAATTGGGGCGGAGCCAGGCTGATTAGAAGGACCTCAAAGCTTGACACAGATGCGTGTGTATAGTGGAGAAAGAACTGAATTGACACGTGTTGATTTTCTTTTTCAATCGATATTGATACAGATGCTGTATCTTCTAGCATAAGCATAACCAGAACACCAAGAATTTAATTGCTAAAACCTTCCAAATTTGTGATCCCTGTGTTGGGAACACATAGCTTCCATTTTTACCTGTGAATAATAATATTCTATACCATCATTCCATGTTGACCACTCAGAATGCAGAGTTTGTGTCAATAGTTCCTGGCCCAGAAATGTGCCATGTCAGGAACAGGCACTAATAAATGGTTCTGGAACTACTATCGGTGCTATACTTACTCCGGAGGAGAATGAAAACAATTACACGTTCCTCAAGGAGTCCATGCGGAGTCCCTGTGCATCTCCTGGCCGCCCTCCTACATTTCGCTGGTTGTATTTACAGCCTCCTAGACACACAGATCTTCCGGCGACGCCGGGGTTCTGAGTGAGGGCTCCCAGAGGAATGCATGCTGCTCTGATCTACTGCTTCATTCATTAAGACTTGCCAAAGCTTTTCTGGACTATAGATCCCCCTCCACAGACACACACACACACACACCCACCCACTCGCCAGCCCCGCACCGAGCTTTAATTACCTGACCTATTCGTTATTTGACCTGTACGGAAACCTCCTCAGCAGAGCATGGCGTGTCTCCCTTCTGCCTGGGGTCTGAAGATGAATCTAATTTAGTTTTCTCTCTCCCCCCCCCCCCCACGCCAGCATGCTGCAATGCAATGTGCATAGGCCTACTACTTCCTTCTGATTGGCTATGATGCCAGGGTTATATTTAGTGTCAGTCTTGGCCCCGCCTACGTGTTCACATGGCAGCATATGGCTTTATTAGCTCTGTGCTTGTTCTGGCAAGGGGTCGCCAGCGGCAACGCTGGAGCTTAGAGGCCCCGTGCACCTGCTTGTGTTAGGCTGCATTCAGTCCGACTCGGAGGTTGTTAATTTTTACAAGTGGGACCATTCTGACCTTCGGCAAATTGGCTTCCATGTGGACAACCTGTGGAGAGAAGCATGCACGCCCTCAGATAACCTACTGAGAGGAATACTGAAAGTATATGCCGCAGATATGTATTTTCCCATCAAAGTGTGGCTATTACTGTAATACATAACAAATATAATTTTTTTTATTAATTAATTATCAATTCTTGTCAGATAACTTTATGACTTGGCTTGCATGTTTTAATATATGTAAATTAATAGATAAGTTGTATTAGGATGAGGAAACTAGTAATTGGGCATTTATAGGTTAGTGTTCACTCAGCAATGATATGTTTTATTTTTCCCTGCCAAGCTAATTTGTTTAGAATTTCTCAGATGAATGCAAGAGCGTATTGACTCCTCTCTGCCCTTGCGGTAAAGCTGGGAGAATTCAAACAAAACTTGTTATATATGGCTTTCTCTATCATGTGAATGATGCACCATGTGAATGATATGGGAGATCTAGTGATCATTGTACTTCATCTAGACAGGTAACACAATTTAGACATGATAATAGCTCCATTAACAGCACTTTCTACAGTATACTGCAACTAATATAAATAATATTTGTCAAAATGAAAATTAATACCCAAAATGTAATATAATTACATTGTATAAATTGTTATTTTAATTGTGTTTAAGGTTGAAATCAGTGTTGTATAACAGCGTTGGTTTGACATGCAGCAGAAACAGAAAATTGCACTTTTTAGATGATATCCAAATTCAAGCAGAGGAGCTTAATAAAGTTTATATTCAAAAATGCACACCGTCTACTCAGGAATTCAGACAAGAAAATAAATATCAAATGTGAATGTAGTGGATACGACTAGAGGAAATGTTTTAGCGGTAAATGCACGTACAGTTGAATGTCATAGGAGTGAATGAGAAGGTTAACACAGTGGTGTCACCACCATTTTGCGGTTGCCCCACCTCAATGGGCAATCAGTTACATGGCGCGTCATGCATCACCTCATTGCAAGACACTATTGTGTGCATTCCCACCCAATACAGCGCTCGATGCTTAATGGCAGGGCTAGTAACTCTCAAGAACGCTTGCTAACTTGACGCACAATTAAAATGCACTGTGAAGCAAATAGCAAAAAATGCGTAATTACTTAAACCAAATAATGTATTATCTTACAATTAGCTACACCTTTAGCATTTCAGGGGTGAGGAGCCTCGTACAGGACGTGACAACACGCCTTGCGCTAAACTCCTCGCTGAGATGACTCTTTCTGAAATACATTAAATGAGCAGAGTGCTACTGTCGCTCCCGTATAGGCTGGAGGATGTTTTTTTTTTTATCCTAGGAGGTCAAGAGACAGGCCGGGTGTTGGCCGCTGCACCAAAAGATACCCGGACTACTAGAGAGGGACATTAGCACCGCGGTGCTTTATACAGCAGGTGTAAAATTAGAATTGTGGTTGACAAGGCTTCACTCTGTAGCATGCTGTTTTCTACAGTGCCTGCCCTGAACCGTAGACAGAGGGCCTGCGCATCTCTTCCCATTCTGTCAGCAGGCGGACTGTGTACAGAACTGCTGGTGCTGCAAACTCACTGGCTGACGTTCAGTTTACCCGTGTACCAGCTAACCAGCAGATGCTGGCACTGCTGCAGAGACAAATAAGCAAACTACAACGTTAAAAGTATCACTCTCGCTTCTTAGAATGCACAGGGAAATGAGTTTGTAATGAAGAGGCACTTTCAAACGGAAGAACATAATTATTTATTATGCTGTAATTATATTACAAAGAAAATAAAATTACAATTAGGCCCAATTTCCTTGTCCAAAACATTTGGAAAAAGCAACTTACAGCAAGTTTGCCTCATTTGAAGGAAGGGGGGGGGAGGGGTTGGTGGTGTAAGTTCACAGATAGGTCAAGATGTAAGGTCAAAGTTCACACACACGATACAAGTAGACACTTAATAACCCTGTAAGGTTGTCCACATGAAGACAGAATGTATTTAGGCTATTCATATACAGTACGATGACTGCACATGTAAATTAATGTAACCTCCAATAAAGAATTGGTAGATATAACAGATTGCACAGTACAAATGTTCACGCTGTCTTACACCCTCTCCCATAAATTACGTACACAGAACATTATTTGACTACAAGTTAATTTGCAGAACCAATTTGTTTTCCTTAATATAATTACATCTTATTAGATGCAGTGAAAGCCAAACTGTATTGAAATAATAGTAATTGTTGAGTTGAGAGGCTCCAAATGCTATTGTTGTAAGATAGTTTTGGTAGAACATATAAAGACACGTTACCGTCTTTTGAACACAATAATCCAAAGTTGTTTGAAAACAAGATTCATATTATTAATCTTAATTTTTGACTTGTTGAACTGCATTATACAGCATGCCCAATGCAAAGTGTTAGCTGAGTAGGACCTTATTTGTACAATTTAAGATGTCCTTGTGTATTGAAAGGTGTCCTGAAATAAAATATATTATAATTATTTGAATGGTCAAGGAAAGCTATTGGAGAATTAGTACATTTTAATAAGGTCTGGGCTGAAAAATATCATGGTTATGAGATAGGTAACCTATCCCATAACTCTCATTACTACATGTAAGTGTATATAGTATGCATTTGGTTTTTAGACAAAACAGGTCAAACGCTTCTGTAATTAAATTCAGCAAGGTCAGTAAAGATAGTCTAAATTACCTTAAGGCTTTCTTAAATTGCACCTTAAAAAGCCCTCTACTGTACATCACAATACTGACAGTTTCTAAAACACAAACCGAGAACCGAGAAATTATGTAATGAATTACTTGAAAGTGATTGCTTCATAATGTTATTGTTCATTCATAGCCAATAAAATAATCCCACAATTCATACATTTGTTTCAGCCTTAAATGTCTTTTAAGTAAGTTAACATACAATATAAAAAATAAAAATAAAACTTTCCTGAGTCACTATTTCTGCTAAGATATTATACATACATACATTATGGAAAAATCCAAACAATGTTACAGTAAAATACTTAAAGCAGCATTACTACTTAATATTTGATACACATAAAAGAATAGCACTCACACATTTTATTATCAATGTTTCATTCATTCACCATGAGTTTATACGGCTAATTGTCATGCAGACATTTATGTTCTTGCCACTTTTCATACTTTCACTGAGTTAAAATAATATTTCTGACAGCATGATACTGTATATGCCTGCACTCTCAAGCTTGTGGGGGGGGGGGGGGGGGGG
>JAODTR010033816.1:0-21194 GCA_025399935.1 Amblyopsis rosae | reverse complement strand
CGTGAAGGCAATGATGTACGTGTGTGTGTGTGTGTGTGTGTGTGTGTGTGTGTTCCAACTCTTGGTTCAGGTTTCGCTTCCCACTTCCTGTCTGTTTTTAGGTATGAGCGTGAGCCAGAGCAGGGTGAGCTTTATGACCACGGTGTTCCCCTCGCATGGTGAGGAGGGTGAGAGGAGTGACTTTTAGGTGGGGGAGGGGGGGGGGGGGAGATGAAGCATGATCCCATGGATGAGGTGTTCCCATCGCAAGGTCTCACCTCATGGCTTTTGAGGAGCATCCTCATGTGGTGTATTGTTCTCCACCCCACTCAGCTTTCATACCCCCCCATCCACGCATCTCTGCTTGATCTCCCTGCCTCTTCTTGATGTTCGTTGATAAGCTGCCACTTACAAGCTGCGGTAAATCCTTCCTTCCTCCTGCTCCCAAATGACTATGGCTCCATCTGCATTAGAGAGACTGTGCATATCCTCTCTCAGACTCAAGGTGATATGCTTGTGTCTGCACCTGCAGACTGCTACAGACAGAGAGGACCTCTAGTGGGGGGTGGGGGGGTGGGGGGTGGAAGCAGATGGAGAACCGATCACAGCTAGAGGAAGAAAACACATTACAACTTACAAGGAACAGAGGAGTCAACCGCTTGGACAAACATGGATATGTGTGTGTGTGTGTGTGTGTGTACATGCCGGTCATACTGTACATATGTAGGTGCTGAAAGTGTCCCCATGAGTATAGCAGAATGCTATAGCACAATGCGGCAACTTTTAATAACAAAACATAAATCTCCCACAGACCCCCTGCGAATGATGAGAATTTTTACTGGTGCTATAAAATTGCACGAAGTTAAAACTGGTGAGAGTCTGTAGTGATAGTCACCCCTTAAAATAAATGTTGTGTTCTGTCATGTAACCTTACTTCGCATCTATAAAAATAAACCCACAAATAGCATGTGTAGCAGCAATGACACCACAAGCCTGCAAACCTGTGCTAAAATGGGAACATTCTGGAACTTTTTATATAATTGAACTACTATTTAACCAATAAATCCCCAGGAATGGAAGTCCTTCAGCTGAATCCTCTTACAATTTGAGAGACACAAATAACTTAAACCAGATGTCCAACAAGGGGTCTAAAGGAAAGAACAGTGATCATGTTGAAATGATCCAAGTTCCACAGGTTCAATGCTTCTATGGTATAAGTTTAATTTTACAATCTACCTTCTATTTATTTATTTTTTGTTTATTAATATGCAGTAAACGAGAATAAATATTTATACTGACAAAAACAATAGTAAAAAGAATATTGCGTATGCGCTGATCTATAGAAGTGAAATATGCAATACGGTATTCACTATAGCTCTGCTGAATTGTTGCCAAAGGTTGATTTTAACAGACTACCCTTGGGTGTACGGCCTGACCTGATATACTATGGTTGGTGCTCTGTCTTGTTATCTCTCTCTCACCCCACTGACCTATAGCATGCGCGCTGGGCTGTGTGCCTCTGATGATAAATGCTAGCTCCTGTGGGAACTCACCTGCTCTCTGTTGCTTGCCGCATACAACAACGTTGACCCATTTCCTGAGAATGCATAAAAACATTTCACCCGCCCTCTCCACTCTCCAGTTTCCAGATGCTAGCGTTTAACCCTGCCATCATTAGGGGCTGCACACAACACACTTGACTGCACATATGCATCAGCAAACATGCAGGCAAGCAAGCAAGCGCATATAGTTCTACGTTGCAAACATTCAATAAGCTAGCTTTAGCTACAGTAACTAACTCCTCTCCTGCCCACACACACACACACACACAGAAACATCCATTTGCATATTCACTGTGTTGTTCACACAGCCACTGTGTGGCTTCTCAAACACACAGAAGCGTTTGAAACTGTATACGCGGTAATGGTTTCATGAAGAGGCCAAAAGGGACTGCAAGGATATTGATAGGGGGCATAAACGGACTGCATTTATATAGTGCTTTTCTAACCTTTCAGCCACTCAAAGCACTTTACAGAATTTCACCTCACATTCACACACTGATGGCAATTGCTGCCTTGCAATGGCACAACCAACCACCAGGAGCAGTTAGGGATTAGGTATCTTGCTCAAGGATGCTTACAGGTAGGTCAACACCTGGGTTTGAACCCATTATCTTTTGGCTGGGAGCCCAACACCCAGACCACTAGACCATCCTGCTCCCATGACACAGATGGAGTAGAGAGAGGGGGGAATAGCAAAGGACAACTGACCTAGTGGGGGAATGAGGGAAGAACAGAAGACTAGGAGATGAAGAACCTATATAGCTCTGGGTGCTGTGAGGTGATTGTGACAGGTGGATGACTATAGCTATAGCTAGCTAACGTTTACTGTATTCAGTTGCGGCCGGGTTATGGTGTGGTATTGTGTGTGTTGGTTGGTGTGTTGTGTTGTGTTGTATGTGTTGCCGTTGGCTGGTCCACACCGCCCGTCCGACTCCGCGGCAGCTGGGAATCCATTCAGCGGTGTTTTATTCCTGCTGCCACATTCCCTCAGTCAGGAGCGGCATGTAGGAGCTGTGTGCACTAGGTCATTATTTTAAATGCTGGTAGTGTTTTCATAAACGTACACAAACCTCTTCCGTAGCATTAGTGTTTGTTCAAACCTGTCTCTCCCTCTCTCTGTAGGCTCCAGCTCTATGTCCCACTTGGTGGTGAGACCCAATAGCCAGGGAGACACCAGCAGCTTTAGAGGTAATTCAACGCTATTCGCTTCATCCATTGCATTGCCAGAGCCTGTGTCGCTTCACACTCAATTAATCTAGTTCATCCTCCTCTGTTAGATCCAGCATGGGAGTATTCCTCACCTGGGTTTCAAGAGCTAAAGGCAGAGGTGACGGAGGTTCCGGGCCCAGAGGATAGCGCAGGTACTCCCCCACCCATCTCCCTTTCCCCACACAGAAATAAATACATACACAGCTATAGAGCGAGTACGTTGCGGTTTGCCAACTTTGATCTATTTCCGACTAACCGGCCACGCTTCATAGTCTTCATAGCCCCCCCACCCCCACATCCTCTGTCCACCTGATATCCCAAACATGGCGCTCCCCCAGCTGCTGACAGCCTCAAAGCAAATACTGCTATATTAATACTGCAACATTTGGGGTGAGAATATCAGCGTCGTGCCGACCCCTCAGTATGACAAATGTGAAGGGAGTACATCCCCTTACAAGGATGTCACATGCTGGGCAACGATGTGACCCCCCCCTCCTCCCCCTTCCCTCCGCTGAGCTGCCTACCGCCACGTCATTAAAGGTGTACTCCACTGGGACAAGAACATTGTTGTTTTGGTTTGAAACTCGAGTGCACTTTCCACCTGTATCCCAGTGCAGGAGCTCACAGGCTCGTCATTTCTCTACGCCTGCCATTAAGTCACTCGTCAACATAAACAGTGAGCTGACGGCGGCTCTGGTGGTGCTGTTAAGCAATCGGGGAGTGTGTCTTTAAAGAACAGTGCTTCGTCAGGCAGGTTGTCAGGTAGGGGCTGGCGTGGACATCGTTTAGGCTATGAAACTATGCCACAAATAGCTGTAACACTGTATTATATGTGTATTTATTTATAATGCATGTTTATATCTAACCCTAAAAGTGATGCTACGCCATGTCCAGAGCAGCATGGGGTATTTATAGGTAAGGATAAATATAAGGCTCTGCCTTATCCCTTTTCCCAGTAACAGGTTTGAGGTAGCAGAGGCTTCCTGCCTGAGATCTGAGCTGATGAGCTGTAGCGCAGCTTGTGTTCGTCTACAGTGCGTCACGTCAGCTCTCTGATCTCACCCCTCCACCCACCCACCCACACACGGTGCATTCCTCTCATAGCCGAAGCCCTGATATCATCCTGTGGCAGTAATAGGACAAGATCCTCCACCTCTGTCTCTCCCCAGGTTGCGGAGAGCTGGTTTCAGTGGGCGAGCCGTTCACTCACAAGAGGACGGACACCATTGCTGGTAAATATGGCGTGTGGATGCAGGATCCAGAGAGCGTTTCTCCCTACGGGTCCAACACGGTGTGGCGAATCGACACCGTGGGCACCGAAGTCCGACAACTCTTTGGGTACGAGGACATGGATCAGCTCTCTAAAGGCTTTCCCTCCAAGGTAAGTACAGTCCTGGGTCAAACATGGCATTTCCTTGGCTTTTCGTCAGTGTTTCACAATCATCCATGTGCCATATAGACCCAAACATAAACAACACAACCTCATGAATCATGTTTAAGTTTTTATCTCTTTTTAAAGAAGTAATAAATTAAGAGTTTAACCTCAGATGGGGTTGTGTTTGGCTATGACCGTATAGGCTACATGTGTGCCATTGATAATGATTAAAGATAAATAATTTAGACTCATCCTCTCTGCCCAGGTGCTCCTGTTGCCAGAGGCGGTAGAAAGCACCGGGGCCACTATGTACCGCGGCTCCCTCTACTTCCAGAGACGTCGCAGTCGCACAATCATTCGCTACGACCTGGCCTCTGAAAGCGTAGCAGCGCGCCGCGACCTGCCTCACGCGGGTTTCCACGGCCAGTTCCCCTACTCCTGGGGAGGCTACACTGACATCGATCTGGCCGTGGACGAGCAAGGGTTGTGGGCAGTCTACTCCACCAGCAAGACCAAGGGAGCCATTGTTATCTCCCAGCTGGACCCACACAGCCTAGAGGTGAAGAAGAGCTGGGAAACCAGCATCAGGAAGAACTCCGTGGCTAACACCTTCATGATCTGCGGCAGGCTGTACACAGTGGCCAGTTACTCGGCCCCAAACACGACCGTCAACTTCTTGTACGACACGGAAACCGGACAAAGTAAAACGGTGGCCATTCCCTTCAAGAACAAGTACCGCTACAACAGCATGATCGACTACAACCCGGCTCAGAAGAAACTCTTCGCCTGGGACAACTTCCATCTTGTGTCCTACGACATTAGACTGGGGCGCACACAGCAAGCCCACTGAAGCCCAGTGAGTGACACTGAACATGATGGGTTAAGATAGCCTACCGTACCACCAATCCCATACCACGGTGTGATATACTCTCAGCTGCAATTCTTAATGACTCAGCTTTAGAGCATAGCTATGTGGTAGAAATGGTTTAAACGTGAGGCGACATCATTATCCAATCCATGCATAGATTAGCATGACTACCAAACTCTAGTGGGATAAAGGTTTCTAAGGAACGGGAACGCCTGCAGGAATGTTTTTATTTTCATTACCTAGGAGAAAGCTTTTGCTTTGGCACAGTCCACATAGCCTATGTTTATAGAGGAATTATTTTTCTACTGCCTTTTTCCGATGTATGATTTTGTTTATGAAAGCAAAACTAAAATGGTATAATTAGCATTACATTTCCACTATGAAAGTGGTAGTCTACCGAATGCAGTCAATATATAAACTAGGTCACTATCTGCGGTCACCGTCTGTGGTGTGCTGAGCTCTCTAGGATACAGGTATTTGCAAGTTAAATAGTAAATGTAAAATATTGCGCATGTATTCAAATATTGCATGCATCTGTGCACTGTATTGATTCGATGTTCAAACCTACAATAAACTTGTTCCTAAACAGTTACTGCCATTTACTTTTTTTTTTAGAAATCAAGTCATGTTTGTGAGTCCACAACGCCCCCTGCAGTCCCAGGTCCAAATTATAAACAATATCTACACGCAGTCAGCTAAATTTAAGTAGAACAGATACAACTAGATACTTTTTTTTATTTTTTTTAAACATCATTATTTTTATTAGTTTCTGTAGCCAAACTGAGAATGTAAATAAGACCGTACATTTTTTTAATACAGCGATGAAACCCCTGTACAAGTAAAACAAAAAGAAACAAACAATCATTACCAACCCTCATCCAGCCATCCTCCAAAAAACAAGGACTCTCTCCCACTCACTAGGGTTGGAGACTGAAGGGTCTCCCCCTAGGGCTGCTAACTACTGTACATATCTGAAGGACCCTTGTCATGGTAACACCGAGATGAGAGCGCTGTGGGTGGGAGAGCCAGTGGAGGCAAGACAGAGGCCTGACTGCTCTCGTCGGCACAGGAATACGCAGAGCACCTTTCTACAGAACCTCGAAAAGGTATTTTTGTCTCATCCGCCCTGCTCATTACCTGCATTCATGGGGATTGACCCACACACAACTTTCTACAGTTTACAAAAATCAATCATCCTTCACCCTTCCTATTCCTGTAAGTGGCCCTTATGCTGCTGGAGTCTAAGGGCACAAACTCTGTCAATAGCAGCAGGTCTGGGTGTTTTACAGTGAGCTCTGTGTGTTCGCATTTATGTGAGTGATACAGTGGGTGGGGTGGTGGGGAAGGGGAAGTAGGCTCTAGACTGGTACAGCTGTCTCTGGGAACCGTTTCAGAACATCCTATAATACTTCTGTTCAAATCCCTGCCTACAGTACATCTGAAAGCAGTCATTCTATAAGCACTAGGAGATCTTTGCATTGCCCGGTACTTTGGCTACAGTTACAGGAGCAATTCCAGCAGCAAGCTTTCTCCTGTACCACATCAACACACCCCACACACACACAGCACATCAGTATTCTCTGGAAAAGAGATGAGAGCAGAAGGCAGGAGTAAAGGCTCGCAGGCAGACAATGATTGAATGAATTATCCAAAAATCAACGGCTGCAATTTCACATTTCCCCTCTAGAGGGGGTACACAAAATGCTAACAGAAATCCTGAATGCACATCTCTACATGGTTGAAAACCACTGAAAGGTCAAGTGTGTACACACGTGGCAATGTAGCCCAGCGCTTTTACATGTGCACGCACACACAAACACGTCTGGATTAGTAATTATGGGAGTTCTTGGAATTAAAACACAAGCAATCTGATTCACTACATGACATCTTAAATAAGATTGTTTGTCGAAATAGGAAAAAAAAAAAAAAGATTGACTCATTCTTTCATCAACAAAACAATATACCTGCCATATCATGAGTTTCTAATTTGAGAGGGGAATAAACAAATTATAGCTATAAAAATGGTAAATTCAGCAGCAATTCTCATTTCTCTTATCCAAACTCTCCCATAGTTGTCTACCATCATAAAGTAGATTTCTCTTGTCAACAGCTCGTGCAGCTGTTGTTTTTGCCCCATCTAAACAGAAAAGAGGGGAGGATCCAACTTAAACCAGCTGTCCATCTACAGCGAGGCAGGAGAGGGGGAAGAGAGAGGGCTAGAGAGGACTATGGACAGAACGGTGTCCATATCAAAATAACCATTACCATGTGGGTCTCTCTGCCAAGCCACCCTCCTTTCTCCCCCAAACCTACTCACTCACTTCTGGAGAGCTCATGAAAAACAAAAGAGAGACCAAGGGAGGAACCGAGCAGCTGAATTCTCTCCTACATCCATCTTCTCACGGCTCTTACTTCCCCTCTTCTGGTTTGATAGCCTGGGGCTTTATGGGGCCTGTCCGGACGGGCTTTCCAGAGGACATGGCGGTCTTGTCGGGCTCGGGGCACTCAGACAGCCCTCCCGACTGGTGGTTGGGGGCCAGGGCGTCGAGCGGGGGCTTGACGCCCTGGTCGAGGCGAGAGGCTTTGCTGACTTGGGGCGCTTTCAGCTGCTCTGAGAAGAACTTGTGGGTGGACTGGAGCACCTCGGCCCTCTGCTTCGCCTGGGGGGAGAGGGAAGTAGAGGTGGAGACGTCACCATGGATCAACCCCCTCACGTCAACAGCAGCACACCAATTAAAAATGTAGCCGGGCGGGACAACCGACCTTGAGATCCTGCTCCGCCTTCAGAGCTGCGTGCGTGCCTCTGGGGGCCAGCGGGGGCCCTGGGGGTCCCCGGGGGGCGTGCTGGGACCTGGGGTGAGGCATGAGGCCGCCGCCTACGCTGGCCGACATGGGAGGGCCCATGGCGGAGCGCTGGATGCCTCCAGCAAACGAGTTGGAGTGGGGAGGTCGCACCAGCGGCGACACCATGTTGGGCTGAGACAACATCTGGACGGAGAGGGGAAGAGAAGGCAATGAGACGACGGCTCTGAGCGGTGGCCAGACTGTACCTGCCACGCTGGTGTTGCTAGCGGGACAACCTGCGGGTTGAACTGGCCAGGGAAGTGCGTCGCCACTCTCATGCCCGCGGAGCTGGGCTGGTACTGCTTCTGGTACAGCATGCTGTTCATCTTGCTGGACTGGCTGCTGGGAGACGTGGAGCTGGCCCTGCAACACGGCACACCGTTAAAGTCTACTACGGCGAACACCTCTCGTAGTGGCTTTATTGTGCCGGGCGGAGGGGTACCTGTAGGGACTGGAGGTGGGCGTGGTGCTCCTGGCACTGACGGGCGGAGTCCCAGGCTTCACGTCCATCCCACCGAACAGCTTCAGGTCCATGTCCATCTGGAGAGGAACCAGCGCACGCACACACACACAGATGTGAGAACTCAACTCTCATCTAGAGCTGAGTTCTCACTCTCTCTCTCTCTCTCTACCTTGCTGATGGGAGGCTGCATCATGTTGTGGCTGGGTCCCATGAGGCCCCTGTAGGGCTGAGAGGGGGGCTGTCTGCTGATGCTGGGGGGCTGCTGCTGCTGGGCCTGCGGGGGTGTTGGGGGCAGAGCCATAAGGGCCTGCCCCCCTCCGGAGCCAAAGCTGGATAGGGAGAGCTGGGAGCCGGGCAGAGGGACCGACACCTGCCGAGAGGCCAGGCACAGCTGTTACGTCACGGAGGGGGAGGGGGAGGATGAGGAGGGGGCAGATGAACCATGGGAAGAGGTGAATCATGGGAAATGGACGTTCTGAAAATAGATGTGGAGTGGAGTGGTCGTGCGGCGGCCGGGAGGGAGCATTACCTGTTGCATCGCGGAGCTGGCAGACTGCGTGTTGCTATAGTAACTCTGGTTGTGCTGCTGCACCTGGCTGGAGTACATGTTCGAGTGCTGACTCATCCCCTGCCGCGCCTGAAAAGCGCATGCGCGCACACACACACACACGTCAGTGGTCCGTCAGTGTAAACGTAAGTGTAAAAAGGAAATACAGCATCTCAACACCAGCACCAGAACAGACACACACGCGCGCGCACACACACGCACGCACACACACACACACACCAGCTACTATACCAGCAGCACTGGCCCTACCTGCATGAGGTGAGTGTCAATGAGCTGGGAGCCCCCCATGCCAGACGGCTGGTTGAGCTGCGGCTCAAACAGAATGGGGATGTGCTGGGTGGAGCTGGGCTGCTGGTAGGCCAGGCTGGACTGAGGCTTGGCCAGCTCGGGGCCCTGCACGCCTGGGTAGCTGTGCAGGGACGGCCCTGACAGCATCATGGAGGGCTGTGACAGACTGCTCTGCATGAATGCCTGCTGGGACCTGAGAGAGAGAGAGGCAGAGAGAGGGGAGAGGGGGGAGAGAGAGAGAGAGGTCTACAGAGACACTGTTGATCACACAGAAGCTCCATCTGCTAGAGTGTGTGTGCTGTGCCACGAGGGCCTAGCCTTGTGTGGCATGGTAGCAGGGCGTGTGCAGGGCGCTACCTGTAGGGCTGCAGTGAGGAGCTGAACAGCTCCTGTGGCTGGGAGACCGGGGGCCCCGGGCTGAGGCCCAGCTGGGCCTGGTGTTGATGTTGATGTTGATGTTGGTGCTGATGCTGGCCCTGCAGAGGGGCGTAGATGGGGATGGGGATCTGCTGCACAGCTGTTGGCTACGAGGGGACGGGATGGAAACGCAGTGGGCATTATTATTAATATTATACACATACACACACACACACACGTATATTGGTACTACTTCACATTTTGCCAGTATATTTATTCGACAGCTGGTTCCGGGCGATGGTACCTGGGAGAGGCCAGGTTGGAAGCCTTGCTGCTGGGCCAGGGATGGGGGAGCCAAGCGAGGATGCGGCGTGCTGAACAGATGACTAGTGTCCATGTAGAACGCTGGGATCTGGGCTGCAGAACCTGACCAAGCAGACCAATCAACCAACAGTTCTAACGCCAAGCACGTGTTAATAATCATTCACTTCTATAAGTTAACAATCAGCTGGAATACATTTAATGAAGAATTAAGCTTGAGAAACACCGCAGCCCTTCATACTCAAGCTGAGGTGATTTGTCAGCATTTCTCATTCACTTTCACACACAAGTATGCCTAAATCTAGATCCAGGAAACATGCACTGACCTGCCCTGCATAAATTAGTGTCCTATCCACGGCTAACACAATAGTGACGTGTCCCTGGAGAACAGATAAGATCTCCCTCATCGAGCTGAGGTACGTTCAGAATTGGCAAACATAGCGAACGTTTGCAAACATATTCAAGCAGACTTCCGTAAGCATAATATAGAACAGTTTGAGGAGAATGCTCGCCACGAACATTCACCAATTCTGAACGCAACTCAGCTCTGGAGAAGAAAACGTTGCTAACAGCACAGCGTTCTGCTGCAGTGAGCGGTGTGCAGCCACTAAGTTATGGTGCCACAGGAGGACCATCAAAACTATTTAATGTGGTGGATATTTACACAACTGTAGTCCAGATAAAGTAGAGTGTCTGTATTACAATACAGACCATGTGGGGTTAAAGTGGGGTTATCACTATAGGGGACAACACATGTGCCTACCACCGAAGCAAGCTGTTATGATTAGTAGCTGCTAAAGTTCGAGCAAGGTGAAGCCTTGCCGTGCGGCTAGACGGCATCATTTAGGGGCGTGGCCAACTTAAAACATTTTCAGGCTTGCCGCCACGGCACCGACGCATGAATGGGATTTCATTACAGCATGCCGCGGTCTCAGCTAAACAATGAGACTACTTGACAAAACAAAGGTTAACCATCTTGCTTGTATACTGTAAGAGATACAGCAGTGAAACAATTATATATAGTGTGTGCTTTAGATGCAGTGTGGCATGGTCTGCCACTACTGGACTTTTACACCATTAACAGAACACACTGAACACACATCCCCTCTTGCTTGAATAGAAACAGTGTGTACTCCCAGGCCAGTTGTCTGTGCACCGTGAGCCGCTCACCTGCTGCAGACTGGGACACGTAGACCTGGGGCGTCTGCTGCTGCTGGGCCAGCAGAGGGGGCACACAGCCCAGGTGGGAGAAGCTGCTGCCAGATGACAGGCCTCCGCCCTGCAGCTGCTGGGGCTTCACCTTGCAGATGTTGGGAGGGTCAGAGGCCGTGGTGGTCTTGGTGCTCAGGGAGGATGTGGTGTAGGTGCCGGAGCCTGTGGCGGACACACAATAAAATGGCTGTCATATTGTGTGTGTCAACAGGATAGTCAGCTACAGGCTGCTGCTTACTTTGTTACGGATTTACAAAGTGCAATCCTTTAAAAAGGCACAGCAAGTCATTTTAGATTACAATGGCTTGCTATACCTTTAAGAACAGGTATGAACATATTCTGGAGTCTTGGATTCTTCTTACCCGACAGGGATGTGCTGGGCGTGACAGAGGCCACGGGGATCTGAGGCATGGAGGCAGAGGAGAATGAGGAGTAGGAGGCGGCACAGGAGGTAATGGGCGAGGAAGAGGAGGTGACAGGGGAGTTCTTCTCCACTAGGCTGGGGGAGTTCTCCCACGCCTTACGAGCCGACTCCATCTGGACAGAGACAGACGCATGTCATACTGGAAAGACTCGTCATGAACACGCTACTTGACAACCTGCCATTACAAATGCAGTAAATATAAAAACCGTTGGCCTTTATAGTCTTAGTGCACCGTTTATTGTTGCAGTGTGTGGTTTTGGCCACAAGGGGCCTGGCTGAGCTTACAAACACATTCGCCGCATTGTGTGGGTTTATGTGCATGCAGAAGTACTGTAGTTCCTCTTGACGGGGAAAGCAATTAGAGTAAAACGCATATCCGGCTCATTCAACATGGAAATGCCCTGCCCCAACAACAACAGTAGAAGTCAGCCCCTTCATTCAGTTATATAGCGAACCTTGAGTGTGAGGTCAACAGTAGCGGGAGACACTGTGCTCAGGCTAGAGCTCTGCTGCAGGGCCTCTCTCCTAGGCAGGGGCAGGGAGTGGGGTAGAGCCACCTACAGGCAAAGGCAGGTACGGCATGTGAACCATGCTGACTAGAAAACAGCTGTACAGTTGCAGCAGCTATGGCCAAGTAACCACAACAATTTGCACACGTGTGTGTAAGGATGTATAATGTAGGAGTCACTGTGTTGCTGTATGGACGTCTACCTACATTGGCCACAAGAGACTCTTCCAGTTTACTTCCTCCGGTTGGAACGCTGTCGGCCAACGAGGAGGACGGCGTCGTGTAGTCAGTGACAGACTCCTGTAGAACAACCAACACAGAAATCTATACATATGGTGGTTACACTGCAGCAGATATCTCTAGTGGAGTGGGTGATAAACATACACTGTGTTCTGAGCTAAGTAATGCAAGTGTATAAATGAACACAGCGGTATGGTAGAACCTATCGGGTGAGGCGTTTTGACGGTACCTTGGAGCTGCTGGTGTACTCAGCTGAAGGGACCGTGATCATGCCCTCGATGTGTCCGCCTAGCTCGGGCACGGTGGTGTCTGAGGTGGGAGGACTCGAGTCGGTGGCTCTGCCGGCCCCTCCCCCGGGGACGACGCCCTCCATGCAGTCGCCCTCCGCTGCCCGTGCGTCTTTGGCCTTGCGGTTCTTCAGAGAGCGCTCCTTACCGATGGGGCCGGGCTTGTACTCCTTGGTCTCCACTGGCTCCATCTCCGGTAGCTGACACACACACACGCGCGCCCCATTAAACCCTGCACACACAGAAACCAAACCAACACGGTGTGGCCAGGATGAGGACAGCTGTGCGTACCTTCTGTGTTTTGATTGGCACAGGCCGTGCCTGCTTCTGTCTCTGCTCCTTGGGAGCAGGCAGCTTGCTGTCGAGGCCACTCTCCAGCAAGGCGGGCACACCGTCGCTGTCTGTGCTGCCTGCAGAAGACGGCGCCCCAAACTGAATACTGTCCATGCCCAGCTCCACGCTGCCCTCCATGCCAGCCTTTACACCCTACCATATATCACACACACACACACACACACACACACACAGTGTTATTATAGGCACTAACATGATGACATAGCCACGCCCAGATTGCACCTGAGCCGCTGTGAGGGAGCAGAGGTTTATAGGACAGCAGCCACAGCAACACACCTCAGAGGTGACAGTCCCAATGAAGGAGGTGAGAGGTTTGTTCCAGGCGCTCACAGAGGGAGGCTGAGGAGGGCTGATGGGTCCAACTGGAACACAAAGACTCACTTTACAAGACAGATAGACAGACACACACACACACAATACAGGATTCCCACTCAGTCAAATGGCAAATTCCCTGATTAAAGATCTAAATTTAACAACCTACAACGAATGGAAAAACAAATGCGCCAAGACCTCTCAATATGTTGATACCATGTCCAGCAATATTGCGATAAATTGCAACTAATATTTAAACATGCTGGATCAAAATTCCCTGATATTTCATGATTTGACCCAAAAGCAATGATAACATTCCCTGGCTTTCCATATACTGGGGCAGACTTTATTTTATATATATTTGAATTCCATATTTATTCCACAACCAGTGGGAACTCTGATTATAGCGCACCAACAGTTAATTCAATGGATATCCATCTACTCACGTTTCTTGACATCGGGGAGGACGGTGGAGCCCGCTACCTTGTTCTCCCACAGTTCAGTGCCCAGGGTGCTGTGCGCCTGCGGCGGGGCAGGGAGGAGGCTCTTGGAGGTGAAGTCCACTGGGGCAGGGGCGAGGGGGGCCACTGTCCCCTCCGTGGCCTGGGGCGAGGTAGCGGGCTGGGAGCGGGGCGGGTGAGGGTGCTGGGGGGCCGAGACGGGGGGCTGCGGCAGGGCCTGATGCGCGGGGGCTGCAGGAGGCTGCGGGTGGGAGCCTTGCTGCGTCTGCTGCTGTTGGGACGAGTGCTGCTTCTTTGCAAACCTCGGGGGAAGCTTCCCACCACCTCTGCCTTTCTCCCCAGACCCCTTCTTACCCCAGTTCTGCAGGAGCAACATTTATACGGGTGGTTTATTGACACGGCACGCCATGAGCTGCCACCCACAGACACACACATCCCTTGATCCCATCTCTCACCTGAGAGGTCTGCTCCTCCTTTTTCCGTTTCTCCTCATCCTGCAGGCGCTTCTGTTGTTTGCGGGAGACCACCTCCGTGAAGCCGTCGTCGTTAGCGCTGGACTGGGGGTCTTCAGTGGTGGTGACTTCAGGGTGGTCGTCGATGATCACCACACCTAGACACACACAAGAGGAGACAGAGGTTGACTGGCTTCATCCAGAATGATCA
Source organism: Amblyopsis rosae (assembly GCA_025399935.1). Classification (NCBI taxonomy): domain Eukaryota; kingdom Metazoa; phylum Chordata; class Actinopteri; order Percopsiformes; family Amblyopsidae; genus Amblyopsis; species Amblyopsis rosae. The sequence goes on along the minus strand of JAODTR010033816.1, from coordinate 6,899 downwards.
GTCACATGGGGACAAACCCAGCTCCTTTGACTCCAAGGACCACTGGAGCAGGAAAACATATTCCACCGTAAGAGACCTTTAAACCCTGGAGCACTGCCCTGTTAACGCCAGTGTGTACTCACTGGCGTAGTTGTTGAGGTCAAACTGAGAGAGGGCGTTCTCCTTGGGTTTCTTGTTTGCAGCTTGCTTGGCCTCTTCCTTGCGGCGGGCAGCCTGGTCTTTAGACAGTCTCTGGGCATTGCCACCGGCTGCAGCAGAACCTTCTGCGCTTTGCTGGCCAGCACTGGCAGAGACGAACACACAGGTCAGTGAGAGAGAGAGTGAAACAACGGCACAGCAACCTATGCTTATCACGTGTCAACTTGCAATAAATACTTGCAATTAACCAAAGTAAGTTGTGTAGCTATACTAGTATGAACAAATTCAAGTAGATTGTTTTTTCATTTTACAGACATCAACAACACCACTATAGAAGTAGACAGCTGTGAGACTAGACAGAGGAAGTGTCTCCATTCTATTTTCTAAGAGAAAGGTCAGTAGACTTAGTAAAAAAAAAAAAAACCTCCACATCACACACGCTATATTTATCTAAAAACCGACACTTTACTAGTGTGATAGAAGTGTGAAACAAATGTGAGGTTCTTCAGGAAACGTCTACTCAAATGGAAGCAAGCGAAGTCAAAGTGAATACGGGGTGAATAAGCTTGTAGCAGTACAGTGCTACACAGTGTTTGAATCACAGTGAACCAAATAAGCCTGTAGCTGTATAGTGCTATACAGTAGAGTGACAGAGAAGCTACTGGAGGTGAGACAAAAGGCCTGTGTCATACTCACCCTCTGCGGCCAGCCTTGGCCCCTCCTCTCCGGTCCCCCTTGCCTCCTGCGTAGCCGCGGCCTGCCTTGGGTCCACTGTTGCCTCTACGGTTCTGTCTCTCCGTGGGCCTCTGGCTAGAGAAGCTTCTCTTAGCAGTAGAAGGCCCTTCACGTTTCGCGGTGAGCCCACCTTCAGGTGGGGTCCTATTGGGTGTCAGCGAGCCCTGGGGTGGCGGGGGCGCGGGGGCACAAGCTGCGGCGTTGGCTGCGGCGCTGGCGGCCTCCAGCGCCCCCCTCCTCTCCTCCCGCTCCCGCCGCTCGTTGAAGTCGCTGCTCTCGGACGCCGTCTCCCACTCCTCGTTGGCCTGGTCCGACGAGTTCTGGTTGGACAGGTCCGGCGACTTGGTGCCTGCGCCGGCGACAGCGTCGGCCACGGGGGCGTCCGTGGGCGGGGGCAGGTCGGGTGCGGCGACGGGGGTCCCTGGGGCTCTGGCCAGGGTGGGGGACAGCGAGGGGGCAGGCCCCGGGGGCAGAGCGGCAGCAGGGGCGCCCCCCGCCTCCCCGCCCGCCAGAACCGCTGCCTCACGCTCCTTCAGCCGGCGGAAGCGCGGCGGCTTGTCCTGCCTGGGGGGTCTGGCAGGGCGGGGCCGCCGGGGCCGCTCCCTGCTGCTCGGGGGAGGGGCTCCCTCCGCAAACCTCTTGCTGTCGTACTTGGGGGCGCGGTGGTCGTACCGGCACGAGGCCGGCTCGGCGTCCTCCGGCCTGAAGGTCTCCATGGGCTTGGAGGGCCACTGGGAGCACGGCTCCCTGGGCAGCGGTGGCCGCCGCAGCGAGGCCGAGCGAGGGGCTCCCCTCTCCCTGGCCCCTCCTCGCCGGCTGTACAGTACCCCTCGGCCCCGCCGCGAGGGCTCCCCTTTAGGGAGGAAGCCGGGCTTGGGCCGATTGTCGTCCTCCCCTCTGGGCCCCCGCTCCCCTGTGTGGGGGGGAGGGCCGAAGCCCGGCTTGTGGTAGGGGGCGCGGCCGTCGCCGGGCAGCTCCCGCCGGAGCGGCCGGCTGGGCTTGGCGCTGGGCTCTCGGTCCGAGGGCCCCGTGTCGCTGGCCGACTCCCTACCGCCCTCGCTCTCCGAGTCAGTGTCCGAGCCGCGCCGCCGGCGCCGCTTGGGCATCACCTCCAGGTCCGAGCTCTCGCTGCGCGTCTCGCTCTCCTCGCGATTGCGGAAGGCGGCGGTGCCCCCGGTGGCGGAGGGGAGGTCGGCGCGCGACCGCGGCTCCCGGTATGGGTAGTCGCCCCGGCTGCGACCTCGACTGCCGCCTCTGCTCCTCCCTCCGTAGGTGCCCCTGTAGCTCCGCCCTCGGGAGTAATACTCCCCACGACCACGACCCTTGAAGTTGGCATCTACTGGCCACTCCCTGTCCATCTCCCTGTCTCTTTCCCTGTCTCTTTCCCTGTCTCTCTCTCCCTGTCTCTCTCTCTCCCTGCCCATCTCCCGGTCCCTCTCTCTGTCCCGGCCCATCTCCCTGTCCCTGTCCTCCCGCCTGTAGGCTCGAGGGGGGAGATTGGACTCTTTCCTGGAGGGAAGTTTTGGTTCGCTGTGTTTTTCGTGACTGGGCAGCTTGTCGGCTTTCTCCTCCTGAGAAGAGGAGGTGGGAGCCCCTGACGAGGGCTGGGAGTCCCGGGGCCTCTGAGGCCCAGGGGGCATCTCCTCTGTCTCTGGGGGCTCCCTCTGGGCCTCGCTGCCCTGGGGCCTGGAGGACTCTGAGAGGACAGTGGCTGCTGACGGGGCCTTCACTGCAGGCTCCTTTTTGGGCCGTTCCCCTCTCTCCCCCCTCTCGTGTCGCTTCTCCCTCTCCTCCCTCTGCTCTCTCTCCTCCTTCATGTCCCTCAGAACAGGCTTCTTTATGGGTCCAGACCTGCGGACAGGTCTGTCTGCCCCCGGACCTTCCCTGCGGCCGGCTCCAGACCTGCCTCCCCACCGCATCTCAGCTTTCTGCTTGCTGGCAGCTGGCAAGGTCAGCTTCTCTGGCTTGTGAAGTCCGTCAGCCGGAGGGGTGGCCCTGCTACTGGCCACCGCTGACTGAGGGAAGGGCTCGTTCCGGGCCTTGTCCTCGGATCTCTCGCTGGCGTCCTGCAGCTCCAGCGGTTTGACTCCCAGGGAAAGCCCTTCGAACCTGGGCTCGTCCAGCTTCAACGAGTGGCTGGAGCCGTGGGAGACACTCCTCTGCAACATGGCCTGACCGAGGGCCTCCACCTCTTCCCCGCTGGGGAGGCCCGGCTCCTCGGGGTCAAAGCCCGCTCCCACGGGGGCCCGGTCCAGAGGGGAGTCTTCTTGGTCGAAGGCAGACAGCACCTCAGTAGGGTCGCGGAAGAAGTCAGGCTTGCGTGAGTCCAGCGGGCCGTGGTCCTGTGGGTACATGGGCTGAAGACCACCGTCCAGATCCAGACCAGAGTCCAACCTAGGTCAGCAAGTTAAGTGAATAATTGGTGGATCGTCTCCAGGTCAGAGACCCAATTCACAGATGTTGCCACGAGCGGCTTGCTTACCTGTGCTCTTTGTTGTCGCTGCGGCCCTTAGGTGGGGTGATGCAGGGCAGCGGCTCTGCCGGGGCGTACGGTTCAGAGCCCCACACCGCGCGCGGCTCGGAGGGAAGGCTGTGGTCGCGCATGGATCTGGTCAGGTGGTCGAAGGAGTCCGAGCTGGAGCTGGAGTTGTCCCCCGGCTCCCTGCGCACAAGCTGCTTAGGGGGCATTCTCCCTGAAGGAGCCAAAGTGACAGTTAGTCGATCTGCGGTCACCTGGGCCCCGAGTGCCTGCTCCATACGGTCGGTCCACCCACCAGGATGCATGCTGGGGGGAATGTCCATAGGCGGTCGGCCAGACATCATGCGGGGGTCCATGTAGGACTGCATCATGAGCCAGCGGGGGTCAAAGCCCATGGAGGCCAGGTGCTGGTGGTGGGGGCCCATGGGCTGATACATGGAGCGATGTTGCTGCTGCTGCGTTGTCGGTGGTGGTGTCGTTGACGGCACTGGGACTGCACCACCACCACCACCAGCAGCAGCGCCCCCTGATGGAGACACAGATCCTCCGCTTTGCTGCTGATGCTGCTGCTGCCACTGCTGCTGCTTCATCTGCTCCTGGAGGACCAGAGAGGAGTGTGGTTACAAATTACACACCTGTCTCAGGGTCTGTTGGTCAGGCCCTTTAGACAGCCATGCAGCGGGAAACATGTCTGTCTTTTTACTTCAGTGTGGCCAGGGGAGAAGATGGAAAAGTAAATATAAACACCAGAAACATAAGATTGCCCTTCTAGAGTCAAAGCATTACACATTTGTTTAGCACAACAAAAAATCCTCAGGAATCAACCTAACCGATAACCAGTAAATAGATTGGTAGAGAAATAAATTTTTTGGAAAAAAAAAAAAGAATGCCGTTACAGCAGAAAACACCCCTGGTGTCACCAACCACTTCCACACCTGCTGTCTGAGGAAGCGAGGAGGAAGAGACTTCTGGAACTGCTTGGAGTAGCTTGAAGTGACGGCAGGTCGCAAGGCGGCCCCGGCTTCTCCCTCCAGCTCTGGGGGCACAGCGGGGGCTTCCTCACCACTTGGGGGCTCCATACAAGGAAGAGGTATGTGTGGCTCATCCACTTTGGATAGCAAAGTTAACAGTAGGTAAACGTTACATTTAAAAATGTAAGTCTCAAGAACGCTTGCTAAATTTGAACTCAGGACAAAAACACCTCTCCCTTCAATGCCATATGGTGCTCCCTCAGAAGCTCTGCCACACACATTGGAAATGCATTGAGAAGTTTAGGATTTTGTTGTGTGCGGCCTGCACCAATTTGTTTATGTTCCATTTACAGAGCCACAGCTGTGTAGAAGTACCAGACGTTTTTCAGCACGCACAGGACTCACTCTGGAGATATTTGTTGAATTTACCAATTGCAATCGCTTACTATACCTTTTAACACATTTTACTACATTAAATTCGTCTTTTGGGTTAAGCTAATCTTCCACAAACACTTCTGGCCTCACCTCTATGGTTGTCCATGTTGAAATAATCTCGTACAGGCATAGGTGGCCCGTCGGTCTGGCCCTCCTCCACTAGGGGAGCCACATCGGCCAAGGGACACTCCCCCCCACTCTGAGTCTTGGCGGCTACAGCCACAGGCCTCTGCACAGGCGGGCTTGGCTGGCGAGGCACAAAATGGATCTCTTCTTCCTCCTCCTCCTCCTCCTCCTCCACATTGGGCTCAACTCTCTCCATTCTCTCTCGCTCCACCCTCTCCTGGTCTGGTAGAGGGGCTGGCGTTGCGGTGGGCTGGGGCTGTGGCGCTGGAACAGCGACGGCAGGCGTCGGCGCGGCTTCAGTTTCGTCGTTAGCGGCCACAGCCTCCTCGCCGGCGTTCTCGGCAGGGGCGGGTTTGCCCTCTGCTGCCGGCCGGTGCTTCTCATTGAGGCGCTTCAGCTTCTCCGCACAGGCGGCAAGTCGCTGCTCCTCCATCCGCCGCTCCTCCTCCTCCCGTCTCCGCCGTGCACGCTCCACAGCCTCCGAGAGTTCAGACTGCTTCTTGCGCTTCTGCCGCCAGGCCTCCGATTCCTCCTCATCAGCAGGTGGTGTCGGCTTGCTCCCACGGGGAGCGCCGCCCACCAAGCGCCCGCTACCCTGACTCTGTAGGGTGGAAATAAACACCATCGACTACCTGTACCTTGCAAACGTTACACAAGTGAACAAAGGAACATCACTGAACACCAGACTCACCTGAAAGTCTTGTGGAGCTGTAGTTTTATTGTAATGCCCTATGCTGCCAGGCGAGGGCGCTCTGGGGTCTACGCCGTCGGTCCAAGAAGCCTTTCCGCGGTCCTCAGAGACCTCCTTCCATCCCTCTTTGCCGTCAGATGGCCGAGTCCTCATCCGCTCTAATTTACCTATCCACTCCCTGTGGCAGATATAACGCAGAACTTTATAGCACGTCATCACCAAGAAACACAATGGGGACACATTTCACTGAGATAAATGTACAGGTAAGACTGGCAAGACATTGACTAATGAACCAACAATATTACAAGTAAGGATGTTACTGGGGTGTGTGTGTGTGTGTGTGAGAGAGGTTTTTCAAAAGCCCCACCAGTTATCTCGTTTCTCCTTAGCAGCATGGTTCTCCTCATCGTCACTGAAGTTGAGCTTCTCTGTGTAGTCGACCTCCATTTGAGCTCCTGGGTAGCACAGCGATAGTGGGTGAGAACCATGGTGTCAACAGCAGCTAAACACACTGATTTGCGGCCCATAGTAACCCCATGCTACTGACCAGCCCAGCCCTCGTCTGCCTCAGTATCCAGGTTGTCCAGCTCTTTGAGCTCGATGGCGCTGATGATGGAAGGCCTGTCTGGGTCCTGGAGCCAGGCCTGAGACTGGCCCTGCTGAGGACGACCCGGCCGAGGGGCTCTGAATTGGCGACAGAGAAAACACAATTTTAGGTCGACTCAATGTAATCAAATGACTGTACTGGAGTCTAGGACAGACTTTTCATGGTTCCCAGTTTACATCAAATGTCAAATACCCTGACTTTTCCATGACTTTCACTGACTAAACATTTGAATATTCATGTCTGTCCCATATCACATAATGATTATTTGCTTCGGTTCTACGGATGCAAGCTTTCACACCAATCATTTAAATGTTAAATTTGTTAAAAACGTCTCAACATGTACGTCCAAAATAATGTTGATGAATGGCAACTAAAATGTAAATAAAATTCCCAGATATTCCATGATTCCATCCAAATAATGGTCAAATTCCATGTCTTTCCCTGTCTTATTGTGACCACATTAACAGCATGTTGGGTAGGGCTGGGCGATATACCGATATATATCGTTATATCGGAATTTTTTCAAAAGAGATATAAAATATGACAATATCGTTTATATCGATATAGTTATATTATGCATTTGTTCGTCTCTCCCTCCATGCCAATGAGAGCGCAGATACTGAGTTACATGCTCAATTTAGTTTCTGACAAACAGATACGGTAGCTACTAGCCAGCTAGTAGTGATACGCGGACCGACCAAGTTATAAATATCTACT
>JAODTR010033805.1:0-21196 GCA_025399935.1 Amblyopsis rosae | reverse complement strand
CCTGAGAAGTAATTGTGTATTGGGGGTTTGTGTTTTAAGGAAGTTACAACAAAGGCTTGTCTGGTCTGAATGAATAAACTGCCCCACTTATTCTGGGGGATGGGAATACAGTAAGATCAGATGAAATGTCTCAGGTGATAAATTAGTCTGGGTGTACCTTGTCAGTGTTCAGTTGTAACCTGTTCATTTAGCTTTTCTCCTAAAACTACTACCTCAAATCAAATTGAATACCATAACCTCAAATAAGATTGAATTGGATTTTTAATTCTCAAATTATTCTTAACACAGAAAGCCCCCCCCTCTCTCTCTCTCTCTCTCTCTGGGAACATGTCTGTGAACAAATTGGATGGCCACAGATCTTTCCCTCAATTAGTTGATTTTCCCTCTCCATTCCTCCTTTCATCTCCCTTGTTCTGTTCTCCCCTCCCTCTCCCCCTCCATCTATATGTGTCACACATGTTCCTCTTTGTGTTGGCAAGCATACAATAAGCACATGTGAACAGTGTCAACCTGTAAGACCAGTAAAGAGGACTTTGTTCATTTTGATGGTCTAGTTTACATACACATGCACACACACACACACACACACACAGCATTCAAGCCAATGCCTGCCGATACACCACTATGCACTTGTTGTTGCACTGTGCCTTAGCGTGTCATAATCGCATATCAATTACATGGTGAAGTGAAGATCCATTTCTAATTCAATATCTAGTGTCACATCTCTCACTTCATGGCTCCCTCTCTCCCTCTCCCTCTCTCTCTCTCTCGTAATACATATTTTCTCTCCCTATGTTTTCTTGTGCTTGTGTTTTGTGTACATGTGTTCATAATGATGTAATTATTATTGTGTGTGTTCACTAGTGTGTCCATACTCCGTACTATAAAGGAGTATGGTGTTTGTAAAGGAACGTTTTGAACAACCTAACTTTCCCTGCAAACTATTGTGTAACCAGCTGATAACAGAGGCAAATGGCTCTCGAGCCTCCAGTAATCACTATATCCATTCTCTGAAAGTGCTTAAGTAGCCTCTGTTCATAGTAATAGGTCATTATGTTAAAAAGGCAAAGCACACTGTTCTTTTTCTTGTCTGTTAAAGAGTATAGTAACAGGCATGGCAATATTGATCACCAAATATCTATCTCTCTCTGTCGCTCCCTCTCTCTCTCTCTCTCTCTCTCTCTCTCTCTCCCTCACAGAGCACAACCACCTGAACAATGCAGCCCTGTCTCCTCTGGGCCCGGCCATGGCACTGTCTCACCCTCACAACAACCTGGGTGTTGGCTTCAACAAGTACACCACACTCAAGGCTGTAGGTGAGTGAGACCCCTCTCTCTCTCTGACACACACTCACGTTTATTTATTGTACACACATACAGTATGTATGCCTTTCATTCCAATCTCCACCATTCATATTGGACAACCTTCATTTTCTCCCTTCACATCCAGTGTGTTTGTATCTGCCTGGCAGTGGAAAGACATGTAAATAGTGACCATTCATCACACATCTAAATGAAACAACTCTGTCACATTGTCAGTGGACTGTATAGCTACAGAAGTAATATGCACACCGCACTACCCTCCATGCCTATTGTTTCCATTCAGAATTCTGTTGATCTAACACTTGTACCCTTATTTAAGCAGCAGGAAGTCGCAATAAAGCTGTCTGTCTAGGTTTTTGCCGTCTATTACGACATTGGCAGTTCGCCATGACAGAGAGCACGCTGCTTTTAAAGGGAATGAGAGGAGCTGATTTGATTGGCCGTAATTAAAGATCACCCCCACTACTCCTAATGTATTCATTCTAATACAACCCTTATATTTACAACCGCACCGCCATTCCACCTGATTACCACCACTACTGCCAAAACATACGCTGTGAACTTATATGCCATATGCCTCTGGTTGCACCTTGACCGGGAAACTAGGACCCTTATTGTTAAGGTTCACTGAATGAGTCTGGATCAAGTGCTACTCTGATAGCAACATGTTAGCACTATGAAGAGCACATTAGGCCCAGTATTGAACACAACACACATTAGCAACGTTATTACCTAACGTCTGGTGTGTCATATGGTGGCAGGCATCTAGCTACAGATCCAGCCACTATAATGGCAGCAGTTATTGACATGTTACTTTGCATTCAGAAGGAAATAACAACAGAGTAAATGGAAAATGCAGTTATGGGGGGGAGGGGGGGGGGGGGGTGTATAGTCCCGTAAACACTGTGATGTCATTGGCAGGACTGTATGAATTCGTTATGTACCAACTTCAAATCCAGTGTGACAAAAACCATTCACACAACCTTTCAGAAATACAATACAAAACTGTTTACACAAACCCCCCCGCCTCACCACCACACACACACACACACACACACAGGCGTGCGCGTGCACCAGGGACTTTCAATGGATGGCTGGACAATGGTGGCTGAGGCAGAATAGCATCCAGACTCCCTCAACTCATTCTCAAGCCGTCTTCCCTCTCCCCATGTAAATATCACCGACGCCCAGGAGAGACACAGAGAGAATGAGACAGACAAAAGCAAAGGAGACGTGTGAACTCATAAGGTGGCCGTTTGTCCTTCCATACGGAGCGATAGAAAGGGCCATATACATTTATGCCATTCTGTTTGCGTGCGTGTTACGCATGACAGCCAACAGAAGCAGGGAAATATATTTAAAGCACTGGGAACACATTAAAGAGTTCAGAGGCTTTATTGAAGGAGCGCGAGCAGATAACAGTGGAGAGGACCAGCTCCCCCTCGCTGGCTGAGAGGAGACTGCTCTTAAATAGGAACCAGCAGATGCACAGTGCAGTCCAGGAGTCACAGGCTCCTATAGCTGTGTAGCCATGCCGTTTGTCTCTGACACCGCCTGTTTCATTCACATTGGACACGCGCTTCATGAGAATGGATGGCGCCCAAAGTATGTTGTGATTGTTGTGGTACAGAACATACTGTGAACATAGTGTGATGTTACACATAACGGAATCTCTCTTGCACACGCACACATGTGCGCACGCACGCTTATGCACACACACACACTGCAATGTGGACTGCCTGTTTGGAGCCAGTTCCCTTGGCACTGTAGGTTGGCATGTTTCTAATGGCCCACACACATTCTGTGATTACACACACACACACAGGGGCGCGCGCACACACACACAAACACACGCACCGTGTACACAAGCTGAGTCATACTGTATTCATGCTGAATTATATTTAAACTATTATTCAACACATTATGATGAATACTAATGTGTCCTCTCTCTGTTGTTAGTTTATAGTTTAGTTTTCTCATTTATAAGCATCATCTGTCAAGCATTTCTGCATAAAAATTATAAACAAGGTACAGTACAAAACTCCTATACTGTAAACTTACCACTTTACAGATCTGATGCCAAGTTTACTATTTCACTCAGATTAACTTCTTATTTAAAGGTGAAGTCATCGATGCTGGATATTTGAACTAAAATAAAATAAAAACCTCTCCCTTCAATGCCATATAGGGTGAATTGTCTTTTTCGATTGGGAACCTTCCTAACTATGTGAATCACCCAGAAGTATCTACTGTAGGTCGCAGCCATGATAAGAGCTGTTCAAAATCTATTATTGCTATGGAAAGGTGCTTCAATGCTTCCTTTCTTGCAACCTTAAGCCCTGTGTCCACCAAAGTGTTTTTTTCTCACGCCAGCGTTATTTTTCAATTGATTCCAATGGGAGCGCCGCATTTTTCTAGGCTCCTAAAAACGGCAGGAGCGTGGCGTGGCGCTGAGCGTTTTGTCCATGCCGAACGCCGGGCGCTGAGCATTTTTTCCACATCGAACGCAGGGCGCTGAGTGTTTTTTCAAGTTGAAAAATTTTCAACTTTGGGTGAAACACCGCGCCCATCACTGTCACTGTTTCCCCGGCCGTCCAATCGCAGCGGTGAAGGGGCGGGACAAATACTACAAGCTACCGTCACATCCTACTTCTTGCACAAAACCGATGATAAATTGATAGTCAGATGATACCCCCGGACTACCACAACAATACTAACACGAACAATAATGTATAGAATATTACAAATGAAATAATTTATTGATAACACAAACTAGCATTTATTTGCAACATATGAATTCCCACGGAGATTCTGTTTCATAGCAACCAAAGCGTCTCAGCTGAAAGAAACAGTGTGCTTCCAAAAACTCTTCATAGTGCTGACAGTTGGGCTTTTTCAGCAGAGCGACCAGCTCTTTCAGCTGCGGAAAAAAGCTTTGGTGGACACGCGGCCTTAGCATAGGGTACACTGGACCATCCTTTACGAAAAGAAAGGAGATAATGCCGTTCCACAATTCCTCGTGACGCATAATTCGGCCATTCACAAACACAAACTATCATCATAATGTCAAATATATAGCCTCTCTTACATACCCTTACCCCATACTTTTAACAATTATTTTCATAAAATCATCATTTGTATTCGTGTCTATAAATCAAGCAGTATATGCAAAAAACATTACATGTTAAAGATGTTTTCTTTTCAGCTCGCTGAACGTTACTGAGTAAATTTAACCAGTTAATTTACCAGTTAATTTATACCAGTTGTTACTCTAAAAGCATTTCTTTTGTGATTGTTATATACATTTATTTAATTTCAATTTCAACTTTGACAATGAAGTCATATTTTTCACTGGGTTGTCCATGTTTACATAAACTACATGAAACATGGTAAGAACGCATGGGGTGAAGTAGGCTGTCTAAGGTGCGCTTTGAGTAGTCCATCTTCGGAACACAGTTTTCGGATGCAGCCGGAGAACAGAGGGGAACACTAGCGCAAGACAAAGCTCTACAGAAGCCTGACGACCCATGAATTCAGGTGTGTCAGGGAGACATCTAAAACATGCAAGGATGGTGGGTCCCCAGGACCTGGATTTGACACCTCTGCTTTAAGCAATGAGCTTAATGTTATGGAAGCTAAACGGATAGTACTGAGCTGCTATGTGACCTTGCCAGTGATGCTTTCACATGCATGCTGGCTCTTCATCATGCCATCAGCCACCATGCTGACTATGGGGACAAAGTCATAGGACTCACCAGGCTAGACTGTGCCAGGTAACAGTATACTGAGGTCATACCTCACAGTGGATAGCAGCTCATGTTCACTCACTGTCTTCACATCTAATCGTGTTAAGTTAGTGACCTGAGAGATGGTTAACTATACTGTAGCATCCTTGACTAACTGCAGCATTTAAGACGCTGAATGATTCACCACGCCAATCAATGGCATTGCTGCAGATTACATAAACAGTAGGGTACATTAGATTGATATAGAGAAGTGTAGGGGCAAAGAGAAAGACCATGTTGAGAGACAACACAGTGAGACCGACAGTTGGTTAGGATACTGTAGAATGAATGACTTACTATAGAGCGACGAGGAAAATAGAGGGAGTCAGTTAGAGGACTCTAACTTGACTCCTTGTGAATGTGACTACGCTACCGTTTTAGGCTCTATTTCATCACAATTTGCGTCTGAAAACATGGCGTTGTATGTACAGTGTGAACAGAGCGCACATGGCTAAAAGGGTATGCAGGAAGGTTGCAGGAAGTTTAACTTTCCTATACGCATTCATGGGAGGGTTGAGGTGAGATTGGGAGTTTCACACAAACACATGGGAGGAGATGCATTATGTATGAAAACTGCGATGGAAAGTGGTGAAAATTCTCCACCTCTGAAAAGCAGGTGAATGAGTTAGCACTGTAGCTTGCATATCTATAGGGGAAGCAATGGCAGAAGTGTTCTCTGAGATTCTAAAGTCATACATTTGCAAGATATCCATTGTGTTCTGATGGGCAACAGCTACATTTTTCGCCTAATACAAATCAGTTATGTTCTTTTCTTCTCAATAGTCCAATTGAAATACACCAAATTCACAGATTATTATACCTGCCAATCAGTAGCGAACCGTGACCCTCGACACCGGGCCTTCTGCAATCCGTTTCAGGCACATTTTTCATATCCATCTCCAGTCTGCCACAACAATTTGTTTAGTGTTGCCATGGGAATGGAACTCCAACTTGAAAAGATCGAAATCCATCAGCAATGTACAGTATGCGTCAAAGTCATCATGATGCTCAAAATACCTCTTGATATAAAAAGGCAATGCTGACAACAAGATGAATATTGTTACCTCGTTATTAGTAACTTGCTGGCGCCACTTTCATCTTGGCATCACAATAGCTCGCCTGAAATTATGTGAATATCAATCGTTTCATAATTCTTCTCTTTGACTCACCTTTTTCTCTTTGTGTCCCATGGTACTGTACTACAGTAGATCAAATTTAACTTACTGTAAAGATAGTAGCATGCAGGCCAGGAAGCTCATACAGTAAAGCTACAGTTGTCACGCAGGTCAAAAATAGTCAGCATGAAATTCTCTATTAGTCAAATGATGTTGAAATTCTTACAGAAAGTCCCACCCCCATCCCATAGCTGTGATTGGCTAATGAAAACTATCATGTCAAATATGCCCCTATTCACTTGGAACGTGGAAGTTATTAAATATGTGTATTTAATGCTCCCTGTTGCGCAGACAGTAGTAACATAGTTGCTGTTTCTGTATTCTGTCTAGAAACTATCACAACAAAACATGTGATTGGTTAATTTTCACCCCATTTGCCTTCATGTAATGTTGCTTAGAACCGTTTAGTGTCAGAGAGCAGTCTGCTGCTTACTGAAAGGTCTCTGTTGTTTTTTTTTTTTTTTTTTAAATCAGATCAATAATATATACATAATATTTTTTAGGCTATACTATATTTTATGTGGGGTATTCATTGAATACATTGATGGCCCTGAGGGTTCCCCTGTGCTGCCAATACTGCTTACTGTCAAATTGGTACATGCCCATTTTTTGCTTCCGATTCCATGTGGTACACACATAACAAAACCACACGTGTGCAAGAACACGCAGACATACAGTCAATGGTTGTGCACATGTATACTGTATGTGCACACACAAACACACACAGGCTAATCTTGTGCCTGTTTGCCAAACTTGGTAACATGAAACAATCTGAAGAGTTCCTCCATTCACTTCCATCATTATTCATGTTATAGAAGCACAAAGACTCCCTGTGAAAAACTGCTTTGGCAGTTGAAAGACGTGGATTGGATCGCTCACGTTGTTTCTCCTTCATGTTCGAAACAAGGGAACATTCATTGGCTCTGGGTTCTATAGTTAACTGCATTATTCCTTAAGAGATTGAAATGTATGAATACAGTATTATTTCTTTGACTGGCTGCAGTCTACAACACTATAGGATTCTACAGTAGGCTACATGACGGGAGAACACTATTTCATCATTCTGAAGGACAAAGTGGATCATTGAAGACAACATTGTCTTGCAGCAGATTCATCAAAAAGCTGTAATTGATGTCCAGGGGCGTGATATGTAGTGCTGAGGTCAGGTGCATTGTGGGATTGGTCCACCAAGCCTGGCTGAATCTAAATCCAAATGGCCTAAATCTCACAGACATGCCAGCAGGCCTCTTTCCAATGAGCAGTGGACAAAATAATCCAAACACATTACACAGCGTTTAAGGTGAAGTCAGTGATAATAATAGACTTTGTGTCAAATTCAGTGAATATCTCCTCACGGTCCGCTAGCTACCTGCTCTGTTTGTGTACTGAACACAATAATCTGGTGTTTCTACACAGCCCTGGCTCTGCAAATGAGAACACAAGCACTATCTCAACACTATCTCAGCCTTGGAAATGTGTGTCCAATTTGAGAGTGGAGCTTCTGAGAGAGCAACCTGTGACATTGAAATGTGTTTTCAAAGTTCAAAGTTCAAATATCACCGATCTTTCTCCAGCATTGCTGACTCCACCTTTAATGTAGAAACCAATATGCTGCTGCATCACATCACGTCTTTATGTCCCCAAGGACACTCACATGAATAAAGGGAACAGAGGGATGCTGTTTCTCTTTGTACTCCCCTCAAGGAAAAGGAGGGCTAAATCAGGGCTAAATAAACAAGGTTGTTAGTGTCTTCAGGGGGGCAGCGGGGGGGTTAGCATTGGCGGTACTGACCTCACAGACGAGCTGAGCGCCGCTCAGGGAGCTAAACGCTAATCCAACCCGACACCCGAAGCCTACTCTATTTTTACTGCCCACAGTACTGATGCTAGCTTGTACTGGTTTCCCAACGCTTCTTTATCTTTCTTGTTCTTGTTTGTAGTTTGAATACATTTAGCTGTGTAGCTTCCTCTTTCACTCTGTTTCCTGGCTGCTCAAGTCAATACACATGCTGTTGCCTAAGCACACATAGGCACCTATGAGGATTTGTCTGCCTTGCTAACGAATGCGTATAAAGGGTTGGGCTACACATTCACCATTGTCTGACAATGCTACAAGCATCTGGCTAAGGCCAGTGATGTGTCTCTCACACACATGTGCACACACAACCCCACAACTGTGTAACAATTACAATAAGGCATTCACTGATTAACACTTTGGAAAAACTCTATCCAATGTTACTGTATACACTTACCACATTTTTCAACAAATGTCACAGATTTATTGACTGAATATTGTAATAATAATAATAATATGAATATTAATAGTACTAATAACGATTCATTCCTATACATTTGCAGCAATTGGAGAATAGAGACAATAGGCAGCACTAAATATAATAAGCGTTCTTATTGCCCATGCTGTTTTCACATGGTTCCTTTACCACTTAGCTAATATGTCACCAACCTGAGCTACAATGACAAGCTACACATTGCAGCTGGCGTCCATGTTTGTATGATGTATCATGTAATTGTCTCTGTCCAGACACTGCAGCCAGAGACTACTACAAGAGCTATCCAATGGTCGACTACGCCCACCACCAGTCCCCGCCCACATTCCAGCCAATCGCCTTCCATCCAAAGGACAAGCCGTTCCTTCCTCCTCCAGACATCCACGCCCCGCTGGCTATAACCATCAACGCCTCCCAGATCCCCAAGCCCAAGATCTCCAAGACCAACGCGCACCCTCTGACTTCCAGCTCGGCCTTCAAAGCCTGGGACCCGAGTAAGAGCCACGCCCAGCATCCGACAGCCCACTTGGGCCTGCAGAGTCAGCATCATCCGGCCCAGGCCCAGGTCCAACTCCTACACCAGCATCAACACCAACACCAGACCCAACACCAGCACCCACACCAGCACCCACACCAGCCCCAACACCAGGCTGTCCACCAGCAGAACAGCCGGCGCTACGCCTACTCCAACAAGCGCCAGTTTAGCATTGAGACGCTCCCAGAGCTCTTCTCCCAGCCGCTCTCTCAGCCGCTGGCCTACGCCCATTCACCCCACGTGCACCACAAACACAAGGGGCTGCCCACCAACAGCAAGACAGAGGTCACCGTCTGAGCAGGGAGGTTACCAGAGAGGCGGACGGACAGACAGACAGACGGACCAATCAGAAATTTGCAGACAACTGTTAGCTCAAGGGGGTTTTAAAGACGCAATGTCTTTACTATCCGCGGTGATGAGGACCTAAACAAAGGGTGGACCACGTGAATATCTTGTGCTACATGCACGGTTTGAAACCCATTTTCTTCCCGTTTGTTATTGATAACAGAGCAATGTGTGTGTACTTTAACACGACTGCACGGGACAGGAACAGGAGAGGAGAGCTAGCGCTAGAGCTTGATCAGATGGATCCAAACCTGTGTGACTCAGTCAGCCCAGTAGCGCTGCTAAATAATCCAGTCGTTGCGTTTGACCAACTCTTCCCCCTATTGCTTGACAAGACACGCACACACGCATGCACACACACACACACACACACACACACACAGATCCTCTGTCCAGTGTCAGATAGGCTGGGAGCAGAGTGTCTGTCCCAAGACTGTGGGTTCCCATCTGCAGGGACAAGGCCACTGTGTTGTCACTTCACATCAGCCTGTAGCTCTTTGAAGTGAGATATTATCCTGGCAGGCCTTACGAGAGAGAGAGCGAGAGACACAGGGAGAAAGAGAGAGAGAGCAAGAGAGCGAGAGAGAGCAAGAGAGAGAGAGAGAAGGAGCAAGAGAGTGAGAGAGAGAGCATGAGAGCGAGAGAGCAAGAGAGAGGGGTGGGCTGTGGCTTTGTTTATTCCCCTCATACTCGAGGCAAAAAAGATGAACGTTATCAAAACGAGAGACACACACACACACACACTTGCTCATCAACACCTATCTAATGTCCCCTGAGGCAACAGCTTGTAGGCAATCCCCACTGATACGGTACTGTACATAGTCACACACACACATTATGCTAGTTATGAAACACCGCAGAGGGGTATTTAAATGCTTAGTTGGTTAGAGCTGTGCCACAGCGCCCAGTAAAGGTCCATAAATCCAGATAGCCTTGCAAGGTCACCAGGTGGTCTCTCCCTCTGCCTGACACCGGCCGTCACATAAGAGCGCTTTTGTAGCGGGGAAAACTGTCAGATTAATCTGGATACAATATCAACTGCTGTCACATTAGGTTAACCTTGATCAAAGCTGGCAGGCTAATTCCAGATGGAATGGATTGTTAACAATGGTCAACCCAATCAGCAAGTGGTGTGTAGAAAAAGGAACCGCTGATATTGTTTCCATTAACGCTACAGCATGAAGGCCAAATGTAGAAAGGTTTATCACTATAGCCCTTCACCACTATTACAAGACTCAAAAGACTTTAGAACCAACAATGCAGGCAATAAAAGCAGTACTGCTCTCCTCAACCGAATCACTCTATAGCGCACCCAGAATAACGCCTCCTGTATTTTTATTAAACAATCAATACCAATCATTTTCCAACCACTAGGGATATTCCAGAAAACAAATCGAGGAGCGTGCCTTTAAAGGGATAAAATGATTGCATCTTGAGATGAGGCACCAAAGACTCCCCCTCCCAGGACAGGTCTGGTTGGTATCAGGTCTAGATCAGTGTCACACACAGAGAGAGATAAAGCTTACTGTGATGCATGATTCAGTCACAAGAACAGTGTGTAAACAATTCAAATTGGAGACAGCAAGGCAATGACCTTAACGAGGGTGAACACAATGTCTGTTAACATTACCAAGCAGGTTTTTTTAGTAGCAGGGTCTGGTCAAAAATCATAATCCACCTTTATATACAGTATGGATATGCAATACAATACACAGTGTAAAACTATGTTAAGTGCACCATACTACATGCTAGTGATGCATGTTTTTTTACAACCCACGCACCCACCCGACCCGTTATGAGAGCCAACCCGCACCGCCCGACCTGCAAACATATACATTCGTAAGCCACCCGAACCCTACCCGCACACCGCCAACTTCAGCCTGTATAGCAATAGCAATGGCGATACCGATTTATAATTTCAAAGGTTTCAAAGGGACATACACAGACAATAGCCTATTGCAGAGCCACCAAAGGTATTATGCCTAATGTCTCTGGAGACACGGTGAGCTAAAGTAAAGCGAGCAGTAGCCTTGCTAAACTAGGCCAATTTCATTGTTTCTTTTATCTGCTAACCTGATTGCATAGCCTATAGACAGTAGCGCGTCTAAACCAAGTTTACTTAGGCTTAACCAACTTTACAGTTCGCTATGATGCAGAAGTCTATTGACAGACGAGCCAGGGCAAGAGTGGACCATGCCTCTTCAGTGCATGGTCTGTGCCATAGTGAGTGCGTGTGTGTTTGAGAGAGCGAGGATTGGCGATCAACATTGCTTGATCGGCACGCAATGTTGCAGTAGATATTTATTACTTGGGCGAAACTCTGCCTTTTTTCCGTGTATTGACCCGATCCTTTCTCACTCGCAATACTTTCTGACAGCGTACCCGAACTCGCCAGATTCCCGGGTCAACCCGAGGAAGCCGTGGGTCACGGGTCGGCCAGCGCATCACTACTGCACACCCTGTTCTTTGTGTTCCGTTACACACCTTCATCTGCTGTGGTGGGGATAGCAGCACACACCCCTGCCTCCATCAGATGGGGCAGAGTGTGCTCAAGCAGCAGTGTTTGCTTACCAGAATTGCATGCCATTTAACTCTCTTCCCCCCCCTTCCCTGATGTCTCAATGGTGGGGAAGCCTGTGCTGCATCTGGTGGCATGACCCATATTCCCCACCTGCGTTGCACTGGGTGCTCCAAGCTGTTTGCAACCATTTCATTAATGGAAGAAGGATTGAGCCACACTGTGGCACAATGCAAATGTTGTACGTACACACACACACACATCATATTCACCTGCAGGTGCACTAATGTGTCTGCACGTGTTAGCACTCAATTGCACAACATTATAATAACCCTGCTATAGTTTGCAAGCACACACGCACACCCAGATTGGAGTGAGGATGGGCTGATAATATGCACTGTATTATTCATATTCATGCATACTGATGTGCTGTTGAGATAATTCCAATGATTTCTTAAAAGGAGAGTATCACTCAATATCCATATTAAGTCACGGAGGTTCCCTAGCAGCCAAAGTTCAACTTTAATGAGAAAGAATAAAAATATGATGCTGCCAAGTCTTGTGCAAGTTACCTGTGCTTGATGCAAAAAAAACACCTGTTGCTGAGCGGTAAAGTAGTCCTCATGCTTTTGTGACATCAGAGCAAAGCGATTATGAATAGAAAATCAGCCGGACCATGAATATCCTTTGTGCACACCTGTTGACCGCTGGCAACACCAACTATACCTAATACATCACATTTACACAGTCGTCATCTGAACGTCCCTGCCTGTCAACGTGCATCCCTATGAGGTGCCACACTTTTATGGATACAGTGAGGGGTAGTTTGAACGCATTGTGAACAAATGAGCAATGACAGTAAGTAAGCAAGCAATAGGCCTCTGTGTCAGTAAAGCAATAAGCAGTCAAACGTTCAGGCCTATGGAGTTACGCTGGTTTGGCATATAGGGGTTTGGAAAAGTAGAGAGAGAGAGTTGACCTGCTGATGGTTGGATTTTGGTGTTTCTGTTGATCTTAGAAATGAAATAGTGGCCACTATTTTTCCAACACAAAGCAAGGAGTGTATACTCCCAGACTGTGTGGTTAAATGGCTGGTGCTAGCCAGCCCAACATTGTTTGTGACAATTTTCATACTATAATGTAGCACCATGGTTTCCAGGGAGTACTGCTCTAAAGCCTTCAGTAAGCCCCCCTAAGGACTTAAAGGAGGTGAAGGAGGAACAAGGGCAAATACTTCTCTTCTGTTCATACGCAGCTGGGTACCATGATTTAATCAGGCACAGGTCTTTTTGAAAAGACAGTGTCCTAAACTGTCACTGTCGTGGAAGACAGACTGCCAGGACAACAACAACACTGATCAAGTTGTTAAAAGTGACTCCTTAATGTGTTCCCCGTGGTTGCGCTTGTGGTGCGCTTTCGGGACCCAGGAAAGTTCCATAGCTCTGTTCCCAGTGATGGATGGACCGCTGTGACTCCCTCCTGTCCAATGACTCACAGCAAACCTCTGGTACGCCCAATGTTTCCCTCAGTCACGGACACTGTAAATACATCAAACACACAACATAAATGCCAGAGGAGCTTCAGAAGTGTGACGGTAATTTACTCACCACTCATTTGTGGCATGGCCACAATCAATCAATACATACATTTAGCTGATGGTTTTTTGGATCCAAAACACAGAATGCTTAGACTGTTTGGATAGCCACACTAAAGGGTGTTCACTCTATCGCTACTGATTATTAACAGACTATGGCGCTCCTTACTCTCACAGAGCACATTGACTGTTTATAAATGTTTCTCTCTTAATAAAGCAAGTATTCTATGACAGGTTATGTGAATGCAACCTGGTAGACATACTTGGGTTCCATGGTCCTTAGCAATAACTAGTGTATGTTTATGGTTTTGTTTTCTGTTAGTTTTGTTTGTTTTTGTACTGTGTTTTCAAGGAATCACATCCTGTCACAAAAAAAAATCTGTTAATTTGACAGTTTTGAAAGTGCTTCCAGATTATAGAATCAAGGCCATGAAAGATGAACCTTGCAGGAGCATGCGGGTCTTGTATATTCCACTCCACCTAATTCTGGGAACTCAATTGTAAACCGTTCAGGATGGTGACAGTGCCATTAGGTTTCAATCTAATGGCACCTAACATTAGTGGAGTCATCAATAACTAATAAACATTTGTGATGATTTTCAAAACAGGAAATTATTGGACCACCTCCCACCAATCAGAACAGGAATCACAAGAATGATTTAAGAACACAAGCACCTTTTGGTCTTGGAATTTAAAAACAAGGTTGTAAGCCTACTTTTTTTTTTTAACTGTGTCCCGGATTTGAAAGGTGAATTCCCAGACTGATGTGAAATTGGGATGGTCTAACAAAGCTAATGAATTGATAATGGCCTCCCAGAATATTTATGTTGGAGCGCAGGTATGGTAGACGTACTCTATGGTTTACACTTATTTACTTAAAAACTGCAAAAGAAAAGGAAAAACAAAACAATGCATTTTATACAAGTGCTGTTGGGCAACACATAAAATGTCGAAGCAAAGGAGGTTTCACTTTATATGCAGCTTTTCCATCTGAGAAAAAAAAAGAAAAACAATTAAAACATTTTTTATCATGTGGTTTCATGATGCATTTACTAGCAGTGGTAGGCTGCCTTTGATTGCTATGTACTACTTGTGTATATATGTATGCTGTAACACTCGTCTGCTGTGAAATTTGTTGACTACGTGTCTTATATAAGGGCTTTTTCTAGACGTTAAGACAGACGACACACCCTTAATAGTTGGGACAAACCCCCCTATTTATTGAGGAAGATACGGGCAACATACGTTTGAAGTTCCTAATATTCAAATGCTATATAAATAATGTTTTGACTGATAAACTAAATTAAAAGTCTATAGGTACTCATACAATGTTGGCTTGCACAATCTGTTTCAATAAAACATCTACAGAACTCATTGATGATCTATCCTGCAAGTGTTGCTGCTTCATTTTAAGTACATTGTGGTCCGAGGCCCAAACATCTTAACATACTGAGGTAGAACATGCATATTGACATATACGGTTCTATCAACACAGCAAACATACTGTACGTATTACATGTTCTAACTGTAATAGGATATAGAGTCAACTAGCCTTTCATCTGACAGTGTGGCTGTTCTGCATTGCAAGTTAATTTCTTCTGACTCCTGGGATATGGCTAACCTGACACACCAGATATCTGTGTCTGTTAAGACACATCCATCTGGGGAACCGTCCATTAAAACTTTTTCAAAAGGGCAGGTGCTTTAAAAAAAATACTTTGCATGTGATTGGACGAACCTGTGAACCAGCAGTCTGTTGTTATCCACTCTTGCACTAGAAAAGTCGGGAGAAGAGTTAAAACATATTTTCCATTGTTCTTCTAATAAATTCTAATAAAACCTATGCTATATTGTATCACCTCTTCTAGGCGTTATTGACTGGATTTGTTTCCACACGTTACACCTAAAACACTGCCTTAGCTATACCACGACACTGCTTGGCAGCACACAAGATTTACCGGCCTGAAACACCTTGATTTCCAATCTCTCCAGACTGATTCTCACGGCCAAGTCAAACTGAAGCAGGCTTGGATTTGGCTGGATGCGTTTCGGGACATGAGCTCCCAGCGCATGATCTTTGACACCTCGAGTGCATAAGGTCACATGACCGTGAACTGACCTCACATCTCACACGCTGACCCCGTTCACTCACATGCAACCATTTCTTCTTAATCACATATTTTTCCACATTTGTATATCATAATATGGGTTTCCAGTGCATAAAGGTACATTTACAAATCACATACTATAAGAAGTTTGAAACATAACTCAGAACCTTAAAAGCATTATAGTTTATTTTATGTAACTGCAATATATTATATGGTCAAAGTATAGGTACAAATATTTTAACGCACAATTGCTTTTTAGCACATGGAGCAATTGCCAAACGCAAAACACATACAGTGGATATATTTACAATACAGGGGGAATAACGTTACCATCAATTTTATGATTTAGAATAGATGCCATATTAAGCTGTAAACAACATTAGAAAGATATAGCCAGTGATTGGACAGCACATATAAATGAAGAGGTGAGTGCAGATACTTCATTATGGCCAGGAAACATGCTTTACATATTACATAGTATACTGTAGACATTTGCCTTTACAGCCTCACTGCAATGTTGTGGCAACTGCGTCAACTGGGTCATTGATCAGGGGTGCAAATGTTAAGAAAGAGTGTTTGAGATATACAGTATATAGCGATTAAGGAAGTATAAAGAAAGGAAAGATGTATTTATGTGTAAGTCAGACTGAAGGAAGGGTTTGGAAGGGAAAGATAATCCTTTAGAGGAAATATGAAAACGACGAGGGGGAATGCAGAATTGACTTCTAAAAATAATCTGGCACAGGTGCTCTTGTGTCGTCCATCAACTCAGACACAAGCATTAGGATAGCTGTCATGCAGATGACTTCAGCAAAACAGAGGGAAATAAACACATCCAATGTGAAGATGCGCACACTAAACCGACAAATCGGTATCAGTGAATGAAGAAATTGTTGACCTAAAGCATTTCAATGTTTCCCCTAGTTGTGTGTGTGTGTGTAAAAGCAGATTCACGCGCTGGTGTTATCTGCCGGCTTTGTCCACATCTTAAACCACTGATGTGTGTATGCGCATGTGCACGTGTGCGCTTGTGTGCATTGGCAGCTCCAGCTGTCATATATGTCACAGTTCATCCCAGTTTCTCCAGGTCTTAGACCAAAACCAGCATTGAAAGTAAACAGCTAAATGCCACAAACCATGTCGTATTTCTCTCTCTCTCTCTCTCTCACACACACACACACACTTACGTCATTTTTGGGGACGCATATCTCAACACACACACACACCCACCACTTTCTGAATGGTTTAGAGAAATGTTAGCAGGTGGAATACATTACGGGGACTTCCCAGATTATAAAAAATCACTTCAGATTTTAGTTTAAAACAACTTTTTCTCCCACAGAATTTTAACTTTTAGTTTGGGGAATTAATGTTTATGTCACTTTTGGGGTCTTCAGCTGTACACAAATACACAAACTGATAAGTCACTTTTGGGTACCCTGCTTTCCTTTTGGGGACAAGGATCATTAAATAATCTGCATGTATCTGTTGAGTAATGAACAGAATGTGTATGAAATGTAACCTTTGATAGATTAACACTTCTTGAGTCCCACTGAGATCAACTCTCAACATGTGTCAGATCTCCAACCACCAAATGCCTAGTATTCTATATCTCCCTTTGGATCGCTGCTGGTATTATCAGCATCACTCATACATCACACAACATATCACTCTAAATTACTGCTCCCTGTAGCTGATGTGATTTTGTTTGTTCACATGATCTGACTAATCACAATTCAACCACACCTAAATAATATATTCACTTATATTACCTGACTTGAGTGTGACTTGAGTATTAACTGTTAATGTTTATATACAATTCTTGTCTTTCAAATTACAATTGAAATAGCACAACAACAAATGCCGTTATAAATGTGCACACATTGCTATGTTTAAAGTGGTACTCCTGGCAGACAGTATATTTAAAAAAGTTATTGTAATTTGATTTATGCAAAGTTATATACTGTACATACCTACATACAGTATATTGTTACATTGGCAAGTCCAGTAAAATATTTTGTCTAAAACATCAATAAATACCCACATATCCATACACTTTTGTCTATAATTAGCCTCAGTTTGGCAAGCTACATTGAAAATGTAGTGAGCTCAGCTACCAGTTACTCTATGTAAAATTAAGTTTTACTACACTGAAGCTACCCACCAAGAGAAATGTAGCAAACTAAGCTACAGCAACACGACAAATTTAGGGTTAGGCATCTTGCTCAAGGATGCTTACAGGTAGGTTAACACCAGCGTTCGAACCCAAGACCTTCCGGCAGGAAGTCCAACACCCAGATCACTAGACCATCCTGTCCCCCCTATAAAGTAGCGTCACTACTGCTCAACACTGACTAGCCTACATGCAAACAATTGCTAACTCCTGGCAGCATTGAATGAGTATAATGAGTGATAGAGCTTAAATTCAAATATATAAACAGCTCTCAACCAAGAGCCATCAAATAAATTGATCAAACCCTACACTGTAATCTGAATCACCAAGTAGATTAAATCGGCGTATCCAGCGAGTTATTTTTAAATCTACCTGACTTGTGTCAGCCTTAGTGAATCAGAGGGTGAGCCATATTTATTTGTATTTGAGGATTAAAAGTTACCTACAGCGCAAAATCTCTTGTTCTCTGCTACCTCTTGAATAATTCCTAAACATTACGAAAGAACGTTTGACTTAAACATTATCTCACTAACCCACGCTGATTGGGCCAGCAATCACTGTGCGAATGCTAATGTGATCAGGAAAAATGAACATACATGTAAATAAATACATGTAAAAATACAGAAATAGCCTTTTTTAATACAGAATTATTTATAATTATTTATTTATTTATTTTTTATTATGGTAGTCCTGGTCCTCCATACATATTTTCTGTAGACCGGTAGATATTTTAACCAGCAGCAAAATGATAGAGGAGAATTGGTGAATTTTCCTGGCGAACATTCTTGCTTTGACCTTGAATGTTGAACTTTTTGTGTAAACATTCCAAACATATTAGATTGAAACAGTCACCCTTCGTTCAGCGTCAATGTGTGTTCGTTGAGAACTACCTCCTGAAACAGTTTGCGGCGAACTTAAGCACATGGAAATTTTGCCAATTCTAAACGCACCTCTGTATTGTCGTGTGACATGAATTATTCGTTGTGATTGGTTACACAAGTTTCCTTGCTTGGCAAAGTAGGTAGCCTACAACCCTTGAAGCGAATAAAACAAATGACGTATTTTTGCATTTATTCTACTAAATGTAATTAGCTGGAATTATGCAGTCGCCAGGAAAAACACCTTTACCTAAACAATGCAATATCCATTGGCCTTAAGGAACACATATCAGCTGTCGCTGTCTGCTCTGTTTGTGTGTGTGTGAGCGAGCGAGAGAGAGAGAGAGAGAGAGAAACGAGCACAGGAGAAAAAAGCACAGGAGCAGCGCAGCACTTTAACTTTTGTCTTAGGTCAGCAACAACTGTGATAAATAATCTTTATCTCAATATTGATCAAAATAATCGTGATTAGCATTTTGGCCATAATCGTGCAGCCCTATACTACGCTTTGCGTCACAATGCATTTCGATGTTTGAGGCGGTGCCGCAGAGAACCGCGGAGCAATACTGTTATGATTTGAGCTCGGTGTTAGAAAGCGTTCTCGAATGACTAACCATGCCTTTAAGCCCTTGTGTTTTGAGTTCTAGTCAAGTTTGCAAAATTGCAGTGTGAAACCAAACGTGCTTGGATCAAATGTTGAAAAAGTTACAAAAATATGACCTTTGGTCTGGACCTCTGCCCGAACTTTCAGGTGTGAAAACGCCTTAAAAGTCAGCATTACCTACAAAAATCTTACACTTAAATGAAAACAGCATTTTTCCACCTTGACTGAGGAAGTAGAGGTGTCTCTGGTGCCTCATGGCTGTTTTCACCTGTTGCCTTAGTGGACGACTCAACAAACTCATCCTCATCACTTGACATCTCCTGATGTGAGGAATCAACTTTTTCTGAACAGAAATGTTAAAGAGAACAAATGTACAACCTCAGCAATCATGGATTTCAAATTAAGTCCATTCTGAATGGATTGCCCACATTATTGCAAAATTATGCAAATTAAGCACATTAAATCAAAATAATTTGGTGTCATAATTACAGTTGCAGTATACATCACATGAATGTACACCAATATCAATCCGATATTCATTGCAATCATTGTTGCATCCTTTATTGTGAGATTATTAAATAATTGTGTTGCTCATCATTGCAGTACAAACTACTCCAGCCAAGTGTCAGCCTTCTCCAACTGGTGTTTTCCTGGATGAACTTGCGAAACTTAATGAATAATTTGCCCTGGATGGTTATGATGGTGGTCATTATGAGGTTTCTGCAGCTGATGTTGGTGGTCATGATGAGGCTGCTGCAGCTAATGCTGATGGTGATCATGATGATGGGGTTGCTGCAGCTATTTTTGATGGCTGTGAAAATGGTGGCTATGCCTGTAGTGATGGTGGCCTAAATAGTTGTAATGAAGAAGCTGCTTCTAGCACCCAGAGAGATATCCCACCCATGGGGATGCCCTGTCTAGATGTGTGTAAGAAGGAGAGTGTGGAGAGGATCAGCACTGGAAGGAGAAGTTAAATGCATAGCAACTATTGGTGTATGTGTTACCAACATCTTCACAAATGTCACCCAGTGTGAAATGCAATGCCAGACTGGATCTGGCTCAAGCAGAAGAGGCAAGTCCCTTGTTTAAAAGCTAATAGACATCCATGGCAAGCCACAAACTGTAAGACATTCTTTCTGACCACTCTAGGATACCACCCCAAAAATGACTGCTGATTAGAACAGACTTACAAACTTCATTACATCAGTCATTGCTAAGAGATTGCTCCTAAAATACATTAAAACTCCATCTGAAAATGAGTTCACAGCCATCATGCAGGGTTTTTGTGACCATTGGGGTTTTCCACAATGTGGTGGTGCTATTGATGGCACCCACATTGGGATTTTAGCTTCACCTGATAGCCCTGCCGACTACTATAACCATAAAGGTTTCCACTCAGTCATTCTGCAAGGTGTGGTAGACCATCGTTTGAGATTCTGGGATATCAATGTTGGCTGGCCAGGCAAAGTGCATGATGCAAGAGTGTTTACTAATTCATCTCTTTACGAAAGGGGTCAGAATGGTACACTCTTTCCTAATTGCATCGAGAGGTTTGCAGGTGTGGACGTGCCTGTAACACTGTTAGGAGATGCTGCATATCCGCTACTCCCATGGTTAATGAAACCATATCCAGATAACAGAGCAGCAACACCAGCACAGGTGGTTTTCAACCACCGGCTCAGCAGAGCAAGGATGACTGTTGAGAGAGCTTTTGGTCGTCTCAAGTGGAGATGGAGATGCTTGATGAAAAGATATGATTGCAACATCGACATCATCAACACCACTGTCACTGCCTGTTGTGTTCTCCATAACTTCTGTGAAGTCCATAATGAGCAGTATGAATGGGACAGGCCAGAAGAGGAAGGTGATGA